>JALPQI010018862.1:0-20560 GCA_025490895.1 Thaumatotibia leucotreta
TAAATTTATTATATAAATATTGCCAACGTCCGAGGTGGAAATCGAACCCACATTTACTCAGCTTTTGCGGCAGATGCCTGTACCGCTCGGCCACTCGGTCTCAGCATCTCGAGTATATTATGCAATATCTTACAAGGCGGGGCGCCTTTTGAGCACATTTTAAGGGCAAGGAATACATGCATGCGCCTTCTATTCGAATACAGAATATGGGTAGTTATGTATCTGCATTTGTAAATATAATTAGTGTAGCGTAAGAGAGTTACGACACACTGTTCGAGACAAAGGCTGATCTGAAACTTATCTAATTTAATTTGCTAGAATTACAACTTACTTGAATACTAATAGGTATCTGCTAATGTATCGAAAATAGCGTTGAAAATGTCTGAAAAATGAAATGATTTTTTGGGAATGTATTAAAAATTAGTTTTTTTCAATTTTTTCGGATTTTTACAGAAATAATCATTGTCATTGTCACTCTTTTCCATTCATTTCAATTGACTTTTCCTCGATGATATCGCATTCACCTGGTATAAGTGAAAATTAATTGTAATTCAGATTGGCTTAGAGTTGAAAATGAAGTTGGAAGCTTTCATTAATTTTTCAAAAAAAAAACGGAAAAAAAACAAGCTTTTTGGAACGAAACGGGATATAATCCAAAAACTTTGATTGTGACTAAGGGGAGTGAAGACCTATTATCAAAAATATGCACACATCAACTTATACAATACCGACACAAAAACAGACAATATTCAGAGCACCTCAGACCCCAAACTAAGTTAATCCCTCAAGGGCATAAAGTGGCACGCCTCACGTAACCCTTCGTAAAAGACAAAATATTGACTGTGACTTTACTAACAAAGTTACTTTGTATGAAATATGTGAAAATTATCTATATGAGCTGACTTATGGTGGTATCCGTAGCCTATATTTTTTATATTGCCTTGTCTTAGTTTAATGTGTGTGTCACATTTAAATAGGATTCTATATTCTGACAAATCACGATAAATCATAGCTTCACCCCGCATATCGATTTTTAGACGTCAAAACGCATCATCAGATGTCTTTTTACTTATTTTTTATTTTATGTACGTATTTCAACATATTTTTAGTTTTACTTTACCAATATATTTATTTATTGGGATAGGCGTAGCGGAAGACGTAGCGTGGGTAGGCCCCCCACAAGGTGGACTAATGACCTGGTGAAGGTCGCAGGAGTCCGCTGGATGCGGGTGGCGCCGGACCGGTCATTGTGGCAATCTTTGGGGGAGGCCTATGTTCAGCAGTGGACGTCTTTCGGCTGATATGATGATGATGATGATATTAATTTATTCGAGTGAAAGTGCTACGTATACGTACGTATCCTACCCAGACTGCGCCAATACAGTATCGCATATATTATGCATGGTAAATGTAGGTAAATCACTTGTTCATCCTCGATGCGGTTCACTGCTATATTCAATTACAAAATAGGGCTACCATTAAATACATTTTTTATAATATTCAGATGCTTTATGTTTCATAATAATTTAATGTTATTTTTATAATGCACTAGCTTGTTTAATTGGATACTTGAAAGCAAAATATGATTTAACGTTTTAGATTGAAAATGTTGAGCAACTTTTTATATCACTTTCACAGCGGTGGCGTCCTTATAAGATTGTCACAAAAAAAAATGTTGTTTGTATAACTTTAGTGGCTTGATGGTATATTTAAAATTTTGAGAGGGGCATCCCTACATAATATACAGGGTAGAACGGAACGACGGTCTTTCCCGCTACCGACCGAGTCTACCAACTATAACAATGAACTTTCAGTATGGGACCAACATCGAAAACGTACATGGAAAATTGACTTTTCCATACTATTGAGCTCTAACTAATTACTCACTTTGTATGAGGGGTTAATTTTTTAAAGATATTTCGATGTTGGTACTATACTGAAAATTCATCGTAATGGTTGGTAGACTCGGTCGGTGGCGGGAAAGATCGTCGTTCCGTTCCACCCTGTATAATTACAACGTATTAATTGACTAATACTAACGTAATGTTTCCAATGATTTATCTCAACATTTAACTGAAATTGATATTTCGAGTACGTATGGCTTAATTAATGGGTGTTGGTTGGATGTATAATAGTAATGTTTCATGAAATGTAACCAAATATACCCAGTTATGTAAGTATCACATTACGTATCTAATATTATATTAATTTTCAGTATAAATAACTTAATAAAATAAATAACTTGAGATATTTTACATAAATCAATTTAGTCCCACGATAAGCTAAATACTAAAACTGATACTAAGTACAAACCGTGTAATAGTAGATTACGATACAAGTGCGAAAAACATGAAATTCGAAACGAATGACAATGTTTAAAATACCACTTGTCTTGTACGACGTTTTTTTAGTACAGATGGCCCTCCGAAGTTTTAAACCTGACGTAAAACGAGCCACTTCTCGCACTAGCGCGTAAAAAAGGCACCGTCTGTACTAAAATAGTACATAACAACATAAGTGCGCAAAACATGCAATTCGAAACTTGTGGCGATTATAACACCACCGAAGGGAGTGTTTTAATTCGACACGAGTTACGAATTTTCTTTTTGTACGTGTCTCGTACGACGTTTTTTAGTACAGATGGCCCTCTGAAGTTTTGGACCTGACGTAAAATGAGCCACTTCTTGCACTAGCGCGGAAAAAAGGCACTTCCTGTACTGAAAAGGTTATTTTCAATTTCCTTTAAAAAACTTAAGGTATCAGCTTTGATCAATGTTTTATTGTTCTAAGTTCTAAGATCATACATTATCAAAGTAGAGTATGTTATTTCCGGTGAAAGATAATAAAAAGTTGATGTTACCATTTTATATTTGTAATTTACATCTGGTTTTTGAATATAATGAAATATAAACTTTTGTGAAAATCTGTGCATTTCAAGCGCCCAATTTTGATGACATCATTTTTGCCGAAGTTTCGTTATTTGTATAAGGTACTGTGCCTCCTTCAAATGACAAAGTATCACATTGTAACGAATAGAAAATTCGGCAAAAATTATGCCACCAAAATTAGGTGGTTGAAACGCTCAGATATTCACCCGGTTATGATTATATTTAATGCAGTGCGCAAAGTGCTGGTTTGTCTTTCTTAATATACTTTTCCTCTTAATTGTTACAATTGTGATTTAGATGTATTGCGTGTACGCGGTACACAATAAAGTGTTTAGGTACTTACTTAGGTACTATGGTAAGAAAATGTACCCAAAAAGCAAATCCACAAGAAAATCTAGTCTACTAGAACACCTGTCTCGAAACCTTTTGATTGAGGATTATCTTTTGTAATACTCATGTATGATTCATATATCATATCTTTTTAGGGTTTCGAATAATATCATCAAAGAAATGGCAGAAAATCCGCGAAACCAGATTGGATTAGCTTTTATGCTCCCAATGAGGATTTTTCTTTGTGTGAATCTTCTTTCTTCGTATTTTATGTGTATTTTTCTGATGCAAGATGGTGTAGCTTAATTTCGGTTTTTCATACGAAAACGAGTTTCCAAAGGATTAAACGGGGCAGAGGCAGACCAAAAAAGATATGTCGGGATAACCTGGATGCATTTTGTAGTGATTGGCAATTACATGCACGATTGGGGGAAGCCTTTACTAAAGTTTTATTCGTAAACTTTTACCAACTAAACATCAAAGTTATGTTTTTGCGAGATTTCTGTAATGTTTTTCTATTAATTATTTTGCACTAAAACTAGTAAACCGACTTGAGTTATTAAAAAGGTGATGTTGTTTGGATGTGAAAAAAACATTAGAGTCCCTAAGAAGTGTGCTGTTATGATGTAGTTTCTAATCAGCTATTTGGCTGCAGCTAATGAGCAGACAAATATGATCAAATTACACCATCAGCGTATGATAGTCGACTGCTAAACGTAGGCCTCTCCTATTAACTATGTGTATAGACGCATTAGGAGGTGTTAACGCCTGGTAACACCGGCACCGGCGTTGACCAATCCAGACGACCGTCGGTAGCCAATCAGAGGGCTCCGTGAGCGCGACAACAGCGCCCAGGTTGCGGGCGCTCGACACCACAAAAGCGGAGCACCGAGCCCAGAAATCCCTCTTTCCTTCTAACCACTGAAGCCGCCGCACGTGTCCTAGACATTAACAAGAACCTATAGATTGTACTTTATCCATGATTAAAATGGTAAACTATTAAAGTAGTTTAATTTACTAGAGGCGCCACATAATTGGCGACCGTGACAGGACACGTGCGGCAGGTCTATTATTTAAAATTGCAGAGCCTGATTTTCGTCGGCCATATTGGAGCGTCGTGGTCTTGGAGCCGACGACGTCGCAAGCCGAATCCAACCACCGCCAGCCTTCGCCACCAGCCCAGTAACGCGTGCCCGAAGAGGAGGACTGCCGAGGGACGGCTGCGGCGAAGACCAGGGAACCGTGAGATTGGGACGGACGATCGACGGCGTCGGGTGACACGACGCGACCGCGTGGCGCGCGGCGAGACAAGGCGAGTGCCCTGATCCTAGAAAGTGCCCATCCGTACCCACTTTTATATTTTAGGTCAAGTCCCTTCTTTCTAATCCCAACTTAAATTCTCAATTTCAATATGCAGACTACAAACTTGACTACAATTTAACCTAAACATACCTATTTTGCAGTTCATTGATCTTTGACCATTACGTAACTAAACTCGACAAATTACTTTAACTTAAATAACCTTGAATCCCAACTAGATTGTCTTTAAACTGAGTGCCTACTGTGATTTATTGCATCTATTTGTGTTTTACCTACAGGACAGTTTCTTATCAGCTTGTTTTTAGTGATCTTTAAATACCTAACCTCTCAGTGCACGTTGTGTGAGTTAACTTAAATACCGCTTCAGTGCCTATCTAGTTAGGCTTTCTTAATTAAATAAGGCAGTGCTGTGAAAACCTGTGCATTCCTTTAAAGATATAATAATAAATACCTAACGCGTTTATTTAAAACCTGACTGAAGCGGCTTGTTTGTGCCTATGTTATCGCCAGCTTGCCTACGCATTTACGTTTAATTCATTTGCACTTAAAAAACCCTTGTTTGCAAGCGCACGTGTGCCATTCTAAAATTAATTTAACTTATTTCCTTTTCTCTTTGCTGACATAAACAATTTCATTCAACTTCACGCCACCCTTGCCTGCGCTTTGGTTCTTGCACGCATATGCACCCTTTCTTTTGCACGATTTCAGTGACGAGGCTGCCCACGTGCGCGCCGCGTGCCACGCATACATACCACGTGCCCACGTGTGCTTCGCGTGCCACGTGCGACCACGTGGCTGCGCACCGGGCCACCTCGGCGTAGCTGTTGAAGGCATCAGGGGCGTGAGCTGTTTTGCCAATTTAACTTTTTGCTGACGTGGATACTTTTTAACTCTAAATAATATTTTTTCTCCAATTAATTCGTCTGTTTTGCCAGCTCAGTTAACAAACACAATTCAACATGACTGAAGCTGCAAAAAAGGAAGCTCTCTTGGCCGAATTACGCATTAAGCGTGGATCCATAAAGGGTCAAGTTTCTAAATTTCGTGGTTATTTAAATACAATTAAGGATGATGAAGTGTTAACGGGAATTAAATTTAATGAGCTTACCTTAAGATTAAATAAAGTTATAGAGCTATCCACGCGCCTAGACGAGCTGCAAACTTCGATTGAGGTAGTTAATTCTGAAAGCCTTGAGAGTGAGCTCCTAGAAAGGGACGCTAATGAATCTCACATTAATTCTGCTATAGCTGTAGCTCAAAATATTTTGGAACGCTCTCAAGCTCAGAAACCCTCACCTGAGCCGTCTGTAAAGGTTTGTTCCTCATGCGGTTGTCATTCTGAGCACCTCGGCTTCAAGTTGCCTCAAATTAAAATAAATAAATTTGATGGATCTTATTATAAATGGATGGAATTTAAGGACCTTTATGAATCTTTGATTCATAACAACGACCACATTAAGCCGATCCACAAGTTTCACTATCTAAGTTCATACCTTGAAGGCGAGGCTGCTTGTGTAATTGCAAATTTAGAAGTTTCAGCTGTCAACTATACTGAGGCCTGGAAACTGCTGTGTGACAGGTTCAGTAATAAAAGGCAATTAATTACTAATCATTTGAATGCATTATTTAATATGGAAAGTATACAGCGAGAGTCTGATAAGTCGCTTAGATTTTTAAGCGATAATTTCACTAAAAACCTCCGAGCGTTGAAAACATTAGGTCAACCTACGGAGCATTGGGATACAATGTTAATTCACATGTTAGCTGCAAAATTAGACTCAAATACATATTCAAAATGGGAAGAGCACAGAAATACTCTTCAAGAGTGGCCTACACTTGAAGATTTCAAAGAATTTCTAAAAAATCGTGCAGACATATTAGAAAACCTGTACCGATCTAAAAGAGAAAAACAATCTAATCACAGGTTAGAGCCTGTGACTAATAAAAATTCATTTAAACATGATAAAAACATAAAAACCTTCATGATTTCAGAAAAACAAGGTGACAACAAAGGTCGGCCGTGCGTCGTGTGCCGTGGTGATCACAGAGTGTACGACTGCCCAGCCTTCAAAAAGATGTCGGTCGACGAGCGCTGGTCGCGGGCGTCCACTCTGAGACTCTGCCATGTCTGCCTCCGCCCGGACCACGAGACCCGTCAGTGCAAGCTCAACGGTTGTCGTGTATGTAAGAGACGTCACAACACATACCTACACAACAACACACAAACCACTAACAATCTGTCTAGTGGGTCTAACACAGATCTAATAAGCCAACCCACCGACAGCGTTAGGGAGGAAGCTACTTCCTCATCAACAATGGTAACTTCTGACAGTGCCGAGGTGCGAAACACCCTCACTGCTAATACTTCTCTCAACAGTAGTGAAGCATTGCTCTCTACTGCTCTAATTGAAATTGTAAATCCTGTCAACAATAAGAGAGAGACAGTCAAATGTCTCTTGGATAACTGTTCACAGTCTAATTATCTTACTGAAGCGTTGAGGCAACGCCTGCAACTTGACCTTCAGCCTCTAACTGCCACAAATGTAACGGGAATAGGAAATACCTCTCTGACCTATAAACCTATGAGGTGCGCAGCTCATATAAAATCTAAACTGACCAATTTCAATGCTAACGCAGACTTTCTTGTCTTAAATAAAATAACTGATCAATTTCCTAAAAAATATGTTGATATTAGTTATCTTAACTTACCTGCATCGATGAAACTTGCAGATCCAACCTTTAACGTTCCATCTCAAATAGATATGCTATTGGGAGTTGAATTGTTCTGGTCGATCGTTACTGGAAGGGCAAAAACATTGCAAGGTAGTAAGTGCACCTTTCTTATCCCTTCAAAGCTTGGGTGGCTTGTAGCCGGTCCGATAGAGGGCGCCACTGCCTATGTAAACTCATTAAACACAAGTACTCATTGCTGCATGTCTGACCTGTCTGCCCAAATGACTAAGTTCTGGGAGACGCAGGAGGTACCGCAAGAAGCGGACTTCAAAAATGGAGGTGAGTTCGATTCTCATCCCATAGAAAAACATTTCACAGATACCACATATCGCCAATCTGATGGCAGGTTTGTAGTGCGTCTACCTTTAAAGGATACGCCCGACTGCCTAGGCAACACATTTAACATTGCTAAAAAACGCCTATTCAACTTAGAAAAACGTTTCAGTAAACAACCTGAACTTAAAAAAATGTATACTGATTTCATAAACGAATATGAAAGTTTAGGTCATCTGTCGGAATCTAAGCAATGTTACAATGCTTATCACGTCCCTCATCACCCAGTGATGAAGGACAGTGAATCTACACGATTAAGGGCAGTCTTTCATGGCAGCTGCCCAACCTCCTCTGGTTATTCTATTAATGATATCCAGATGGTAGGACCTAACATACAAAACTCGTTATTTGACATATTGCTTAGATTCCGACAGTATAGATATGTGCTGTCGTCTGATATAGAAAAACAATATCGTCAAATCTTAATTAATGAAGCAGATAGACACTTGCAAGTCATTTTGTGGCGTGAAAACGAGCACCTACCTATTCGTTCTTTGACCTTAAATACTGTTACGTATGGCTTCGCCTCTTCCAGCTGGTTAGCGGCGCGTTGTTTGTGGCAGTTAGGGGCTGAGAGCAAGGATCCATTAGTTAAGACTATAATACAAAATGATTTTTATTGCGATGACTTACTGACAGGCGCAGATTCTGTAAAGGAGCTGCTTCATATACAGGCCGAGGTATCAAAGGTCCTAACCGCCGGTTGCTTTAACCTACGTAAATACCGCTCGAATTCAAACGAGTTATTACGTTCTGATTCTATTTGTCAAAATGAGCATTTGGCATTGAGACAATCTTGTCAAACACTTGGACAGGGCTGGCTGCCCAGCCAAGATATTCTAAACGATGCAATTGACCCTTATGAATCTGATGAAAAAATTACAAAGAAGTCAATATTGTCAAAAACGTTCCAAATCTTTGATCCCTTAGGCCTATCAAGTCCGTGCACAGTTAAACTTAGAATATTACTTCAAACCTTATGGAAAGATGGTAAACTTTGGGACGAACCAGTTTCACCTGAAATCCAGCGAAGCTGGACGCGAACAATTAAAAAAAAAAAAACTTGCATCATATAAAAACGCTTACTATACCTAGATTTGTATTTTTTTAGTCCACATTATATTAGTCAAAATTGCTCAACAACAGTCGTTTAAGTCTGAAATAGAAACGATGCACAAAGGTCACAGGTTGAGCCCTAAATCACATATCACAACTCTGTCTCCGTTCCTTGACTCTCAAGGCATCTTGAGAGTCGGGGGGAGGCTGGAGGCTTCTGATCGTAGCTACGACCAGAAGCATCCCATGTTATTACGTGCTAAACACACTCTAACCAGACTCATTTTTACACATGAACACATACGTCTCTTACATGCAGGGCCACAGTTGTTATTATGTTCAGTTCGAGACATTATATGGCCGGTCGGAGGCAGACATCTCGCAAGAAGCACGGCCCGCAATTGTGTCACTTGTAGGCGTATTTCTGGTCAAACTTTAAAAAATATTATGGGCAACTTACCCGAACAACGCACAAACACTGATTTTCCATTCACGTCAACTGCGCTTGACCTAGCTGGTCCCTATTTCATAACCGATCGCCGCGGACGTGGATGCAAAATTACCAAATGTTATATGTGTCTATTTATATGTCTAAGATATAAATGTGTACATTTAGAAGCTGTAAGCGACCTGTCTAAAGATTCATTTATGCTTGCACTTCGCAGATTTATCGCCCGACGCGGTAAGCCCGCGGAGTTGTTCTGTGATAACGGTAGAAACTTTGTAGCTGCAGCTAAAGAGATTAATGACTTTTATAAACTATATCAAAATGATATATCTGATTTTGCAGCTGGTCAAGGTATTAAATTTAAATTTGCGCCAGCTTACGCTCCTAACTTTAACGGCTATGCTGAGGCCGGTATTAAAAGTGCTAAATTTCATCTAAAAAGAGTATTAGGTACTACTCATCTCACATTTGAAGAGCTGTCCTCCTTGTTCACTCAAGTAGAGGCAATATTGAACAGTAGACCACTCTGTCCACTATCCTCCTCCCCCAATGACTTAGACCCCCTTACTCCCGGGCACTTTCTGGTTTTTAGGGCGCTCGAGTCGCTGCCGTCGCCGCCACTTGAAGACCGGAACCCACAACGCCTGGACCGCTACCTCAAGCTGGAGCAGCTGCGTCAACACTTCTGGAAGCGGTGGTCGTCGGAGTTCGTGTCTCTACAACAGCAACGCTACAAGTGGCGCGAAAGACAACGCGATCTACGCCTGGGAGAGCTGGTGCTCATCAAAGAGGAAGGCTTGCCACCGCTGCTGTGGCGCATGGGCAGGGTAGTCAAGCTATACCCCGGCAAGGATGGCGTGCCGCGTGTCGCGGACCTCAACACTGCCAGGGGGCTCGTCAAGCGAGCACTCAACAGAATATGCCCGTTACCTATGCAAGAAAGGGATTCCTGAAAGATACTCTTTCAGCGCCCCGGAGTATGTTAACGCCTGGTAACACCGGCACCGGCGTTGACCAATCCAGACGACCGTCGGTAGCCAATCAGAGGGCTCCGTGAGCGCGACAACAGCGCCCAGGTTGCGGGCGCTCGACACCACAAAAGCGGAGCACCGAGCCCAGAAATCCCTCTTTCCTTCTAACCATTGAAGCCGCCGCACGTGTCCTAGACATAAAAAGAATCTCTCGATTGTACTTATCCATAAATAAAAATAGTAAACTATTAAAGTAGTTTAATTTACTAGAGGCTACAACAGGAGGTAAATGCCCATAATCGCCACGCTGGGGTAGTGGATTAGCGATCGCAGTAATGTGTCCACTATCATGACGCTGCTGCCCATCATCAATCTTTTATCAAATACGAGTAATGGTCAGCGACACTTCAAATCCCTTAGTCGACTCTTACGACACCCGCAGTTAGAGTGGTGACAAATGTATTCTTACTACCGTCACCACACGGCTAATGATCAAATTATGAGTTCCGTAACCCCAAAAACACTAATTTATATTTTCTCTTAAATTAACCTTTATCGCTGCAACATCGTGCGTAACACGCAATATGGCTTGCGTGATATACGGCAGGCGATAAACCATATCGTTACAATATCGTTTATTTATAGCAATCAAACGGGACGTTACCCCTTAACGTGATTAAGGTCTGTGGTGGCCCCTGCGCCCCCTGTGGGCTATTTCGCAGTTCAGTGCGTCGCGCAAATCTGCCAGCTTCTGCAGAAAGCTCTACACTTCAGGAAAGACGTGTTTTTAATTTACACTTTTATAATAGTCTACGACACAAGTGCAAAACATGAAATTGGAAACGAGTGGCGATGTTTTAAAACACTGTTTTAAATCGACACAAGTTACGAATTTCGGTTTTGCACGTGTCTCGTACGACGGTTTTTTTAGTGCAGATGGCCCTCTGAAGTTTGGACCTGACGTTAAAACGACACATTTCTCGCACTAGAGCCTAAAAAGGTACCATCTGTACTAAAAAATATAGATTTAAACTTTCACGACCTGCGACCACAGGGTGCTTAGCCAAGTTGCCAATCGCTAGCGCTTAATCGTCAATCGTAAACGAAAGGCAGCTAGCTGTCTTTGTCGCACTAATATGCAAGAGTGACAGAGAGGGAAAACTACAATACGCTACCAAGCGCTAGCGATTGGCAACTTGGCTAAGCATCCAGGTGTAACGTCATGCCCGAAACGTCAGGATATACGTAAATTAAACGTCAGTTTACGCGATTAAGACCCGTTTGTCATTAAAATATCACTTTTATAAAATTTTAACAAGTTTTGAAAAAAAAACTAATTATTTTGTATTGCGGGTGTCATAAGAGGCGATAAGGGATTGAAGTGTCTCTGACAATTCTTTTATAGAAGATTGATGATGGGCAGCAGCGTTACCATAGTGGACAGATTACTGCGATCGCCAATTCGCTTGCCCAGCGTGATGATTATGGGCATTTACCTCCTAATGCGTCTATGCGTCAGCCTCCGTAGCCTAGTTGGTAGTGACCCTGCCTACGGAGCTGGAGGTTCTATTTCGGAGGAAATATTATTTGATTTTTTGTGAAGAAGGTACACTTCTATATTAAAATATTAGGTGTCATATATCAAAAACTAAATACCGAGCTTACCAGCGCCAGTGGGATTTGAACCTACGTTCTCTGCTTTCGCGGCAGATGCCTAAACCGACTCAAAAAATTTTAGCGGGAGTAATAGAAAAATGAAATTCCCTAGGAAGTAATAGAAATGTCAGTACGTCATTTAATAATATTATGTCTTAAAACTTATTTTTTTTGTCGGCAAGTGTGATGAAAAACATTGTATGCATAACGGTCGGTAAGCGGAATACTAACTCGAGTCATAAAAGCCTAACAATCTCGTTAGTAATTCCGTACTTACCTCCCTTGGCACAATGTACTAATAAGTAACCGAATAGGCCGTTGAATCGTGTACGTGAAGATACAATGTGTTACACAATAAAGATTATAAGTTTGAGGAATAGGTCTCCGGAGACCCTGAAGTGTGAACCGGTGACCTTGCTGGCTATTTCTCACTTCGCCGCTCACCCGGGCATTGCTTGCTCCTACTGATAGGGTCTATGGCTAAAGAGGCAGCGTTTTAGAATTATAACTATCGTGAGACTCAAAGGCATTAAACTATTATTGAACTGGGTTACCCACTCGATGATTGCTCGACATGTTTCGACCAATTAAGAGGGTCCTCGTGAGCACCCGCGGCCAAAGCCCGACGCGTACTACTTGCGTCGAGCAATCATCGACTTAAATACGTGAGTACCGGTGTCTGTGGCTGTATCATAATATTAACATTAAAGTACAGTGGATCATAATATTAACATTAAAGTATCGGCGTCAGTACATTAATGTTAACATTATAAAATCAATATTTTAATACATATTTATTGTAGGATATTCTTACACAAATTGAGTAATTTTAACTGATTAGAATTGTTATATTTAGAGGTATTTTACTTAGTGGATATCAATGTAAATAAAAATACATTATCATTCTAAACTTATGATACGGATATATTTAAAGTTATGTATGTGACTGTACATAATTAGCAGTGATCGGATTAGGTAGTGCCATTTCGCGGGACTTCTGTACGTTATCTTAGTGTGGACATAACTTCTAAGCCCGACATTTAATATGAAAAGTAAAATTTTTGTTCGAAAATTTACAATTTTATAGTTATTTTGTTTACTTTCAGTTTGATATTGATAAAAATTTGTCTAATTTGACTTATCGAACATGGTTTTAAGGGTATTTTTCCACAATAGCTAATTTTGTCATATGTGTGCGTTTATTAATGTTTTTCTAGTTGTTAATTTCACACTCGTAGTTAAATAATTGGTTTAATCAATCATTTTTACTTCTTTACCGGACTTTGAGACGTTCTTATTGGGACTCTTTTGGCCGACCTCACTGGACTTTGATTTCGTTCTAACTGGACTGAGGTTCTGGTGGTATAAAGTAGAGCAGTCATAGAGTTTTCTTTAATTATTTATTTATTCACAATTACAAAATCCTTTTATTTTTTCATGTTTCTTCAATTTATGACATAACAAGAAAATGTTCTGTAAAAAATATAAGTCCCAGGATCCCGAGGCTTATCCATGTTAAGTATAACGTTTAAGGTCATTCACCCGAAATGGCACTACCTAATCCGATCACTGATAATTAGGCATTAAACAATCGTGTGATCTTATTATGATACTCGCCTACGGGTCGCTTCATAAAACCATCCTCATTTTTAATTCCTTTGATTATGCGCCAGCCACATAAATAACTAGTACCTACCGTAGACCTACCTTAGTTCTTTTATTTTTGATAAATAATTGAAAAAAAAGTGAAAAAATGTGCTACCGAATGTTTCTTTTGGACCATTTCCCTCATCCTCTTACAACTTACACCAAACAAAATGTAAGACATTTTATATCAATTTTCGCGAACAATGTCACCCAAAGAAATATATGATGGTCGCTCGCTAAATAGACAGCGCGAAATATGAACGCCTTTTCATGAATTTATAAGATACGGGCTTTTACTCGCTGGCGTTGTTTACTTTTAATATAACCTGTGTTCGCTTGTTTTTGATATTCATCGGTTGTTTTGATTAAATATAAAAAATGAGGCTGTATATTTTGCTGCAATGAAAAAGAGGCCTATCGCAAAAAACGAAATTCGTAAATTTCGAGGATTTGTCTCTCTCACTCTAATGACGCCTTCGTTTGAGCGACAGAGAAAAATCCTCGAAATTTACGAATTTCGATTTTCACGGTAGTAGGTTCTTATTACATGTTATTTATATTAATTAGTTAATTAATAATTCGAATTAAATAATGAAACCTGTATATTAATTCATTCCTTCTGCATAATATTACGTATGTTATACTCAAAGATCGGACAAATGTGCGTCATTGTTCGCAATTATATAGACATGACTCCAAAGTTGATTGAAAAATTAATCATTTAATCATTTTCAGATAATTACCTATTTGACACCGGTAACTATAAAAACCTCTGTAAATAGTCACTTCAAAGCTTCGAAATTAAATTTCAAGTAATTATTATTTTAATTATTCAATTAATCAAATTTGGAGCCATATCCATAATATTATTGCGATATCCGATCTCTGGTTACCTATACTTTAAGACCTTCATTTTTTTTTGAGTCATATAATACCATTCGTGATAAGCGCCACTCTTGGCTGTTGTCCATCCCCAACCTTCAATAAATGAATGGTCAATTGGTCAGTGGCACTTCGACCCCTAAATAAACTGTAACAATACCCCTGGGAAGAGTGCGTCAGAGAAAGCGGGAAGAGTCCGTGACAGTTCGTGAGAGAGAGCTTGAAGTTCCTATAAAATCTCGTAAAATATAAATAAAAACTAAGATTATCGATCAAGATCACCAACGTCTGAGGTGGGGGTCTGACATTGGTGATCTTGGTCGTTTTTTCTTTGGTATATGACATCCAATATTTATAATTTATATAGTATTAAGTAGTGTGACTACTGGGGAAAAAATAAAAACACAAATCAAAATATTTAGTTAATAAATAATTTGATTTGTGTTTTCACAATACGTTCAAATTTAAGATCTTCGAAAACCAAAAATTAAACTTATTTTTTTACTATCAGTTTCATTATGTACTTAAATACCTATTTATTTATCTATATATATAAACGGCAATGTCCTGACTGACTGACTGACTTAAATCAACGCACAGCCCAAACCGCTGGTCCTAGAGAGTTCAAACTTGGCATGTAGATTCTTTATAATGTCTAGAGGCGCACTAAGAACGGATTTTTAAAAATTCGTCCGTTAAAGGGGTTAAATGGGGGGTTAAAGTTTGTATGGGGAAACAAGATTAGTTGAGCTATTTTATTCGAAACTTCACAGGAATGCTTTTAATAATAAATAAGTAAACACATGTTTCAGGTTTTTTGAAAATTCATTCCCTATGGGGGTTAAATGGAGGGTTAAAGTTTGTATGGGGAAATAAGATTAATTGGGCTATTTTATTCGAAACTTCACATGAATATTTTTAACAATAAATAAGTAAACACGTGTTTCAGGTTTTTTGAAAATTCATTCCCTATGGGGGTTAAATGGAAGGTTAAAGTTTGTAAGGAGGAACCAGATTCGTTGGGCTATTTAATTCAAAACTTCTTAGAGGTGTTCTTGCCAATGAAGATGTAGGTACTACATAACATGTTATATACGAGTAACATAGGTACGATGAAATAAAATAAATACATATTTAGATATCTTTTAATATTAAATTTTGGTAAGTAATGCAGTCTGCTACATAAAAGGTCATTGTGAGATAGGGAAACTAAATTCGTCTTTAGGTAGGTTTTATTTTTTAAGTGTAGACTAATGTATATTTATTTGTTTGTTCGTTAAAAATATCTACAATTTTGCAAGGCGACATATGATTCAAAGCGAACGAGTTTCAAATGTTTGTTTGACAGCTCGCGGACAGTATACAAGCAGCGCAGGTGCGCGGGCCGCCTCACTGTAAATTCAGCTTTCTGATTCGTGTAGTTTATTTGCCATTAAGTATTTAAATATGTCATACTAATATGCTGTTCAATGAAACAGACTTCAAACAGAATATAATAATGTAAGATTCTACTTAGGTTTAGGAAAGGTTAGAACTGCCACCCCACACAGAAACGAACGGCTATCAAAGTAGGTTCAGGTTAGGCTTGAACTGTAACCCCACACAGCAACGAACGGCTTTGAAAGTAGGTTTATATTAGGTTTGAACTCCAACCTCACACAGAAACTAACGGCTATTAAAGTAGGTTTAGGTTAGGTTAGAACTGCGACCCCACAAATAAGCAAACGGCTATCAAAGTTGTTTAAGGTTAGGTTAAAACTGCGACCATTGCGATTCCACGCAGAAATAAACGGTTATTCAAATAGGTTTAGGTTAGGTTAGAACTGTGCCCCACAGATAAGCAAACAGCTATCAAAGTAGGTTTAGGTTAGGTTAGAACTGCGACCCCACACATAAGCAAACGGCTGTCAAAGTAGGTTTAGGTAAGAAGTAAGAACTGCGACCAGTGCGACTCCACATAGAAACGAACGGCTATTAAAATAGGTTTATGTTAGGTTACAACTGTGACCCCACACATAAGCGAACAGCTATCAAAGTAGGTTCAGGGTTGTTTAGAACTGCGGAATAAATATTACTAAATTTTAACCAAACTAAAATATGAACCCGTAAAGGAAAACCTCAAGCACCATTCAAAATTCCCTGATTTAAATTTACTGAAAACTATTCTTCGACATAATGACTTGTCGATGAAATGAAAATACTTGAACCGTTGTCTTTGAAACAACATTCGATTAAATGATTGTCGACAAGTCAAGGCGAAACCCAAAAAAATATCACTAATATTAAACTTATTTCGGCCACTTTTGAATCTCCTGAGAAAAAAAAAACAAAATAGGATTAATTGTTTGCAGGAAACCGTGTAACATGCATAATACATATATAACTGCATACGTACAATCGAAATGGTAACATCCTTCGTTTTTGAAGTCAGTTGAAAAAATTTTTTTCATAGAAGCCAAGATCTACGCGTGCGAAGCCGCGGGCAAAAGCTAGTCACAAATATTTGTTCCTTGGTCGTGGCTGTCTATGTATTTAAGTATGTATATGTATTAGGTATTATGTCGTCGCTTGATTTCCACATAGTTAACAAGGCTTAATGGAGCTTACCGTGGGACTAGGTTGATTTGTGTAAGATGTCCCAAGATATTTATTTTATTCATATCTTCTTCTTCTACCTAGCGTTATCCCGGCCTTTGCCAGGGTCCGCTTTCCTGCTACATTTCCTCCACCCGCGCGATCCTGGGCATCTTCTACTGTAAGCCCATTCGAACTCATGTCATGCAGCCTTCACGACATCTAGCCATCGCTTCTTGGATCTGTCACGGGGTCGGGGGCCCTCAAATTAATTTTATTCATATACTCGAAAAAAATTTTTTTTTTCAAATTCACCAAACTGTTATTAAATAGTACATTACCACACAAGTGCGAGAAACAAAAAAGTTTTAAATCGACGCGAGTTACGAATTTCCTTTTTGCACGTGTCTCGGACGACTTTTTTTAGTACAGATGGCCCTCCGAAGTTTTGGACTTGACGTAAAATGACCCACTTCTCGCACTAGAGCCTAAAAAACAAAGAATATAATACTCTAAAGAGCGCCTTGCTAAAAAAGGCACCATCTAAACTAAAAAGTTTGTTTTTATTTTTTTACCTGGTTCGATTCTCGAATGATACAAGCGGAATTTTAAAAATCTTTCAATGCACGTTTGTTTCTATTATAAATAAAGGAATGTCTCTTTTAAGTAAAATGAGCCAACTTAAGGATTTCAGGTAGTTTCCTTCCAGGGTCCAACTTATCTTTTTTTAATTCCGTTAAATTTAACAGGCTGCTTGGCACGTTAATTGAAGCTACCTGGTATACTGCTTTTAGTCGAATTAAAAAAAAATCGTTTTCATACATACTAAATGAAATGGTAAGTGCGAGAGAACCTTAAAAATAAGATCTCAGGTGACTGATGGCACTTGTCAAAATAAGTTTCATTAGGATATAAGAAAGGTTAACACTTCAAAAAAAAATCAAAAATTCAAATTTTAACTGTTTATTTTTAAGAAAGTAAGTAACGTTACAATGTTTTAGCTTAGTACAATCTTTAAAGTCTAAGATTATTTACTAAACATTTACTTTTTATTCTATGTTGTAGTCTATCCACTTATACATTATTGAGATCTTGAAGGAACATTTTCTTAATAATATTCTTAGTTTGTTCTTAGTGGCTTGTTCAGTCATTAAACTTATTTTTTTAATAACTCATTAACAGTAAGTGTTTCTTAGATAAATTGATTATTTTTGACCTAAATAAGCTTCCCTTTTTAACCAAAATCAATAAAAACACGGTGTCTCAAGAATCTCAAAAAATTATAAAACTATTTTGTAATAAGTCAGTCTCATTACACTTTTCAAGTAGCTCTTCGTAAACAACGTAAATCCCCTCTATACTTATGTATCCGGTTATCTCGTAACCCAGTAGCCATTTTTGTGTAAACACTTTTGAGCCCCGCTTAGTATAATCGAATAGCCGTCCTTTGATACATTCTCCTTTGTGCGATGGGGTGTGAGTAATGAAACTCGGAAATATAGTGAAACCGCAGTCGACTTTTAGGAACAGTACGACAAATTCCAACGGGCAACTATAGGCAGGTCAGTGTAGGTCAATTGGTAGGTCTGTATAGTCTTTTATTATTTCACTGTACAGTGTACACAGATATACGAATATTTTATGGATAAATATGTAGAAAGAAAGATAAAATATTTGTCACTAACGAGACAATAATGCTGTGTTCATAATATTAGTTTACACATTTATACAAATAACAGCTAGTACAAATACGAGTATCAATGCAACTTTATAATAAAATAATAATAATAATGTATTTTTTTGTGTATATGAGGGCATTATTTGTGTATTTATTTATCACAAATATTTGTTCCTTGGTCACGGCTGTCTATGTATTTAAGTATCTATATGTATCTAATAGATAGATACTATCTATCTGTGATATATATATCGTCGCCTAGTTAAGTACCCACATCACAAGCCTTAATTGAGCTTATCGTGGCACTAGGTCGATTTGTGCAAGATGTTCCACGACATTTATTTATTTTATTTATCTTAGCTCCAGATACAGATGTTAAAAAAAATGTTTGAACCCAATATAACTGGACTGGTTCTAACCGATATGATTTTCCTACCATATAATACAAACAACATTTTTTTATTCATGGTATGCACATGCAGGTATCCAGTCATTATAATCTCTTTCCCTTTTCTTGTTCTATCCAAGATTAAGGTAGGGTTTAATTTCCTCATTTATTTATGTTTAACACGCATTTATTTGTGTATTCGTAACCAAAATATTTTTGTGTTCTATGTATTATGAAGTAGACATTTTACTGTGAATTTTATTTGTTTTGTGTGTGTGTATCTATTAAATGCGGTATAGTCGGGAAGTAATCACAACATTATCTTTAACCATTGATGCTTTATGTAGCTGAAGCTACATGCTATCCCTTTTATTTTACATAGCAATAAATTTTATCGCAAAAATCGAAGCATGTGACTAGTTTATTGTACCTGGGTTCCGTGGATTTTTTTTGTGATTTATGTCAGATTGTGCCATAACATTTATATTTGCCGTACTGTTATCACAATGATTCTGTGCTAAATTGTATAAAAGGCATAAAAGACTCATCTTTACCCGATTACGGGGAAAACGAGCGTAGTGGAGGAAACGACGGTAATGATGCGAAGCCAGGTCCATTCATATTTAAAAAGTTGCAAATGGATTTGTGGCAGTCAAACGACTATTTAATTTATAGAAGTAGAACTAGCAAGAGGTATTTTTTTAGAAGAAAAAATGAAGCAATGTAAATTTTCACAATAGCACGACTTTCTAATGAGAAAATTACAGTACTTAAGAATAAGGCACTGGTCTCACCGCGAGCGACACGGCGAGCATTCGCTATTCTATCCCCCACTCTAGGAAATCAACGAATCACGTTTTGTGTAACGATCAAATTTCGTAGAGTAGGATTAGAATAGCAAATGCTCGTTTAGTCTGAATGCACTTGGGGGTATAACTTTACATATCGAGTAAAACCTATCGTTACCAATACATGCAATGTCATGGTACAGCGACACCTACATGGTATCGCGCCTGCTCACTTACGCGCTTGCTAACGTAACTAACTAACCCCCTTATTCATAAACGTCTGCTAACTTAACAAGCCGCTAATAATTGTTTGTCCCTTTCAGTCTCAACAATGTGTCAATAAGAGCAAAAGGGACAAACAATTAATAGCGGCTTGTTAAGTTAGCAGACGTTCATGAATAAGGGGGTTAGTATCTAAGGGATAAGATGAAACGGTTATTTTTAATGGGGTAAGATAAAAAGCTACCTGTGTACGCTGTGCCATAAGGACGACTTTTTCTCTTACCCCATTAATAAACCGTGTCATCTTACCCCACCTTCATCATCATCATCAGCCTATGTCAGTCCACTGCTGGACGTATGCCTCTCCTATTGACTATGCATATAGACGCATTAGAAGGTAAATGCCCATGATCGCCACGCTGGGCAAGCCGATTGGCGATCGCAGTAATGTGTCCACTACGATGACGCTGCCCATTACCAATCTTTTATCAAATAATGTTCAGTGACACTTCAATCCCTTAGTCGACTCTTACGACACCCGCAGGAGGAGTTGGGGTGGTGACAAATGTATTCTTACTGCCGTCAACACACGGCCACGCCTCACCCCACCCCACCTTACTACTTGAAAACTCGTGCTACGGCTACC
>JALPQI010018863.1:0-23122 GCA_025490895.1 Thaumatotibia leucotreta
TATAAGTTACAATTTGACTCAATTTTGCTATAAACAGATAAAAAATCACAACCAACTTAAATTGAGCTATCTATACGAGGTAACAAATAAAAGCCCCAAAATCACTTGCAATTTATAAACAATATTATTGCCATAATTCTTTTCTATGAGATAAAATATTGCCTAAAATTATAAAACAACTATAAAAAATAGCTTTAAAAACAACTAAACGCCATAAAACAGCTTTAACAAACAATATAGTTATAAATTAAGTAAAAATAATAAACTTAATAAAATTACGTCACGATAGGAATGTCGTCTTTGGAAAATAATTATACTACTGGAACAATTTACTTCGGTGCATCCGTGGGATTTAGAGACCCTTGTTGAAATACAATTCTGTTGATTTCGGGTATTTGGTCTTCACGATTTGCTGAAAACAAAAGAAAAAGGGATGTTAGTGGCGATTAGTATTATATATTTAACGAAGAATTAAGGCCCAACTATAGTAACATATCTACGTTTGCATTTCTGAAAAAAATGTTCCCTGTGTCACATGGATTACACAATTTTTTATGCGTAAGGGTGAATCTCAATGACATTTAAGGTATTGTCAAGATTTTTTGAGGTTCTTTAAAACCTACTTTTTAAGGTGATGGATATTTTAAACCTCATTTTCTTGATTGGCTGAGAATCAAAAAATAATCTTCTCAATATTTTCCAAAACATCTACTCGCGGCTTCAGATTATCGACGAAGCTACTAGTTGGTAGGGTGGTCCTTATTTTTGCAATTTTTTAGGATGTTCGAACCAATAAAGGAGCTATTTGCAAAAATAACCACCCTACTAGTTGGAGCAACTCAACTGACTGGAAATCTAAACAGTCAAGATTTTTCAAAGGTCTCAACATCTACTTCCAACTCTGGCTTCAGACTATTGACAGATATCGAGTAATTTAACTGACTAAGATCAAGAAACATCAAGCTTTTCAAGATTATCAACGGATATATACGAGATATTTCGACGGATATGCTAGATATAGTAACTCTGGTGGCTGGGAATCTAAAAATCCAAAGTATTTTCTCCGAACTCCAGATTATCGACGGAGCTTAGATGGAGTAATTAAACAAACTGGAGATCTAGCAACATCAAGATTTTTCAAGGTTCTCAAACACCTATTTCGACGGAGATGCTAGATGGAATAACTCAGGTGGCTGGTAATCTAAAACAGTCAAGTGTTTTCTCTGGACCTACAATCAGGGCTCCAGGAAATCGTCGGAGCTAGATGGAGTAATCAACCGGCTGAGAAAATAACTTTTCAGGGTCCTTAATCCTCAGTAAAAGTACCGTAGATCAGGCTCCAGGTTGTCGACGGAGATGGAGGCGCGCTGCTTGAAGAGCGAGCAGCAGATACACATACCGATACATTTTCATGATCGACTGAGAATCCAAAAAAGATTTCTTAATTCATCATTCATCAGATTTCTTCTCAGTATTTCTAAAAACACTTACTTGCAGTTTGAGCTCCAGATTATCGACAGACTATCAGAGGAGTCATCAAAAGGCTGAGAAAATCAACATCTGTCAGGGTCCTTAATAGTCTGTAAAAGTACCTGTAGCTCTGGCTCCAGGCTGCGACAAAGATGGAAGCGCGCTGCTTGAAGAGCGAGCAGCAAATACATATATCGATACATTTTCATGATCGACTGAGAATCCAAAAATGATTTCTCAAGATTCATCACGGTTCTCAGTATTTCTAAAAACATACTTGCAGTTTGAGCTCCAGACTATCGACAGCGCTGCTGAGAAAATCAACATCTGTCAGGGTCCTTAATAGTCTGTAAAAGTACCTGTAGCTCTGGCTCCAGGCTGTCAACGGAGATGGAGGCTCGCTGCTTGAAGAGCGAATAGCAGATACATACCTATACCGATACATTTTCTGAGAATCCAAAAAAGATTTCTCAAGATTCATCACGGTTCTCAGTATTTCTAAAAACATACTTGCAGTTTGAACTCCAGACTATCGACAGCGCTGCTGAGAAAATCAACATCTGTCAGGGTCCTTAATAGTACTGTAAAAGTACCTGTAGCTCTGGCTCCAGGCTGTCGACGGAGATGGCGGCGCGCTGCTTGAAGAGCGAATAGCAGATACATATACCGATACATTTTCATGATCGACTGAGAATCCAAAACAGATTTCTCAAGATTCATCACGGTTCTCAGTATTTCTAAAAACATACTTGCAGTTTGAGCTCTTGACTATCGACAGCGATATCAGATGAGTCATCATACGGCGGAAAATCAACTTCTGGCAGGGTCCATAATAGTCTGTAAAAGTACCTGTAGCTCTGGCTCCAGGCTGTCAACGGAGATGGAGGCTCGCTGCTTGAAGAGCGAATAGCAGATACATACCTATACCGATACATTTTCTGAGAATCCAAAAAAGATTTCTCAAGATTCATCACGGTTCTCAGTATTTCTAAAAACATACTTGCAGTTTGAGCTCCAGACTATCGACAGCGCTGCTGAGAAAATCCACATCTGTCAGGGTCCTTAAAAGTCTGTAAAAGTACCTGTAGCTCTGGCTCCAGGCTGTCGACGGAGATGGCGGCGCGCTGCTTAAAGAGCGAGCAGCAGATACATATACCGATACAATTTCTGAGAATCCAAAAAAGATTTCTCAAGATTCATCACGGTTCTCAGTATTTCTAAAAACATACTTGCAGTTTGAGCTCCAGACTATCTACAGACTATCAGAGGAGTCATCAAACGGCTCAGAAAATCGGCATCTATTCTGTCAGGGTTTTTAATTGTCTCCTGTTCGTTGCCGCCGCGATTTGGGCTCTACTTTTCACTTACGATCAGGTGGAGTGGAGCCACTTTGTTGTGCCAACATAAAAAAAAAGACTGTAAAAGTACCTGTAGCTCTGGCTCCAGGCTGTCGACGGAGATGGAGGCTCGCTGCTTGAAGAGCGCGCAGCAGAGCGGCGTGGCGAACACCACGCACAGACCCACCAGCCCCATCTGGAACAGTACCTGTAGCTCTGGCTCCAGGCTGTCGACGGAGATGAAGGCTCGCTGCTTGAAGAGCGAGCAGCAGATACATATACCGATACATTTTCTGAGAATCCAAAAAAGATTTCTCAAGATTCATCACGGTTCTCAGTAATCTCAGTATTTCTAAAAACACTTACTTGCGGTTTGAGCTCTTGACTATCGACAGCGATATCAGAGGAGTCATCAAACGGCTGAGAAAATCAACATCTGTCAGGGTCCTTAATCCGCGCAGCAGAGCGGCGTGGCGAACACCACACACAGACCCACCAGCCCCATCTGGAACAGTACCTGTAGCTCTGGCTCCAGGCTGTCGACGGAGATGGAGGCTCGCTGCTTGAAGAGCGCGCAGCAGAGCGGCGTGGCGAACACCACGCACAGACCCACTAGCCCCATCTGGAACAGTACCTGTAGCTCTGGCTCCAGGCTGTCGACGGAGATGGAGGCTCGCTGCTTGAAGAGCGCGCAGCAGAGCGGCGTGGCGAACACCACGCACAGACCCACCAGCCCCATCTGGAACAGTACCTGTAGCTCTGGCTCCAGGCTGTCGACGGAGATGGAAGCTCGCTGCTTGAAGAGCGCGCAGCAGAGCGGCGTGGCGAACACCACGCACAGCCACCAGCCCCATCTGGAACAGTACCTGTAGCTCTGGCTCCAGGCTGTCGACGGAGATGGAGGCGCGCTGCTTGAAGAGCGCGCAGCAGAGCGGCGTGGCGAACACCACGCACAGACCCACCAGCCCCATCTGGAAGGGCAGCACGCCGCGTGGGTAGCGGCAGAACAGCCCTTTGGAGCGGGCGTAGTTCGTCGCGATTGGTGTTAGGGCTGCAATGGAGATGGAACAATTGGGGAAATCCGGTTTGGAGGACTTTGGATTGCATCGACTTCACTCGACAGGCCGATTGACATTACCCGTCAGACCTATTGACATACTTCAAAAGTGGTTTTCATCTAACGGCATGCTTCTTAATGCTGAAAAAACAAATGTAATGCACTTTCAACTTCGAAAAACAGGCATATGTCCTCTGCAAATATATGTAAATAGTATTTTACTACCACAGGTCGAGCAAGTAAAATATCTCGGTTTTACTATAGATTCGGGGCTGACCTGGACTCCACACATAGATGCGGTGTCTGACAGGCTGGCGTCTGCGTGCTTTGCCCTTTCTAGACTTGCTCCATCTCTAACGACTCAAAACCTCAAAATTGCATATTATGGGTATTTCCACTCAATTTTAATTCAAGGTATAGAACTATGGGCCACTACAGCTGAATCAAACAGACTATTTAGGCTGCAAAAACGTGCCCTTAGAATAATTTCAAATAAACCAAATGATTATCCAGCGCAGTCTTTGTTTAAGGAGCACAAAATCCTCACGCTACCATGCGTTTATATACTAACAGCATGCAAATATGTAAGGTCAAATCTAGGGCTGTATACGACGCGCGGCCAGCACCACGGGCGCGACACACGCGGCGCGCACCTGCTGCTGGTCCCGCGCCGCCGACTGGCAAAGGCTCGGAAGTCGCTCGGTGTCATGGGTGTAAAGATATATAACACTCTTCCGAAAGATGTCACTAACGCAGCGAGTGAGGCAATATTTGAAAGTAAACTCAAAAATATGTTAATTGGGCTAGCATGTTACACGATAAGTGAATTTATGTTAAGGACCACTGATATCTCTAAATGATGTACCTACCTATACCTACCTAATTAAATCGATAAGTGTATTTATTGTTAAGGACCACTGATATCTCTAAATGATGTAAGTAAATGATCAAAGTAATTGTAATTTTGCATCTTAAGTTTATATAGGATAAATAAGTAAAAAATTAAATATAAATATATAAAAATATACTACTGTTTGGGTGAAATTGTTAAGGACTAAAATGTAATATGATTGTTATAATTTAGTGATAATTATTATGTAAGTACCTATATGTATACTTACTATGACATGTAAAATTATTTCTAATTTTATCAATAAAAATCTCATTCTCATTCTCATTCTCATTCGAAATGCGTAACTTTAGATTTGACTTTGTCACTCCAACAAAGAGTGACACAGACCAATCCTCGAAATGAAATACCCATTTCCGTAAAATTTTGAACATCCGTTCGCGGTAGGGCCGCAGATTACAAATCACATTAATACTTCGTCAACTTCCCAAGTTCCCATTCAATGTTTTTTTGCGGATTGGTTACCGATAGTGTAATCAGTTCGGTGCAACGCACAAATTCCACTGACATCAAATCAAATATCTTTATTACATATCATCACTCTTAATTTACATAGCAATAGTCTATCGAAAAATAAAAGCATGTCAGTGGCTATTCAAAGAAGGTATTTTAATGAGTTTTTGGCTAAACAAAATTTTTTGATCCAAGCTTTCGTCGTCGATTGTATTTTTTTTTATTCGGCGTCATTTTGTTAATGTGTATATTTGTGTCACAAATAAATGTTTTTTTCTTTCTTTCTTTCTTTTCTTTCTTTTTATTGAGCCATTTCACCTAGAACTCTGCGAGTCTAGCGAACCCAAACTTAATTATATTATGTCGTTTCGTTCCCCTAAAAAGATTTCTCATAAATCCAGTGTTCATGTAGCCACTTTCTGACTACATTATCTTCGGGTTGTCAATTTGTTGTATTATCATCAGACTTACAAAATTTCAGCTCAAAGTGTACCTAAAGTTAATCAAATTGAACTGGTATGACTTTATTACAATCAAACATCGGGATACATATGTATATGAAACTAAATAAATGGCTTATTTTTTACGGAAACTATAAATAAACCATTTATACTCATTTTAATATTTGGTTGCATCCAACTCCCTATCGTTTATTATTCTGTATAGAAGTTATCATCAGAATCAGATTACACAAAATCCTAGGCTATTTCTTTAAAGCATTTGACACACTTGAAGCTATTTATACTCATTCAAAACCGAATAATGGGTTGCATTTTAATTAATTACTTATTATTTTAACTATTTCAAAGAATGCGTACGACTACTAAGGATAAGCCTTTGAATTTGATCAGAAATAATGATCAATCCTTTGGAGTACCCCAAGGTTCAAACATCGGGGCACAGGTTTTTAATCCCAGAAACATTAGCAATAGGTACTTACTCATGCCGGGAATTGCCATTATAACTCTGGATATGCAGACCAGACCGATGCCTATCTTAGCTGCGCGCGTGGAGTTGCCCACTAGTTTACCGTCTTCGGTGTAACACTCTGAGCCGTTAATCAGCTCACTGAAACATACATTTATAGTAAGTATCTATATCGTCTACTTGATTGTCCCGTAATAGTATAGTTTTCAAAACGAAATTCCCCTAATAAATACATAAAACTGTACCTACTTTTGATTTTAGGGAACATACTAGGGATTGGAGTTTTTTTTTATATTGGCTCAACAATGTGGCTCCACTCCATCTGATCGTAAGTGAAAAGTGGAGCCCAAGTTTTGATATTGTTTCAAACTAGAATATCGTACAATCAAAAATATGCTTCCCTGTATTTTTTAAAGTTATTGAAACAATATCATGATACAAAAAATCCGCCCCACGAAAGGAACGTAATTTAGCGAAATTCCACTAGCCAGACCACTAAAAGAATTAACCCTTAAAACGAATGTTGTCTTCATGAAGCTTGAAAGATAAGTTTACTTTAAAATGTGATTTTATGTTTTTCTTTTATGTGTCTACGTGCATGTAATTTGTGATCGAATAAAGTTTTCTATCTTAATCCATTTGCTGAACCTAAATGGTAATACACACCTACTCCTCATCATGGGGATATTGATGAAATTGGCTCCACAGACGGCCAGGAAAGGCACCAGCGCTGCGAACATGGGGCTCTTCATACTCTACGGACGATAAATAATTAAAATAAACACGATTGTTATATACACGATTATAGAAGATAAACACGGTACGGTACCTAAGCGTGGGGTGACGGCAGTAAGAATACTTTTGTCATCAGTGTCACCACTCCAAATCTTCCCATAGGAGGTGTAAGATGTCAAGTAAGGAATTGAAGTGTTACTGATGAATACCTATTCGTTTATAGAAGATTGATGATGGACAGCAGCATCATCATAGTAAACACACTACTGCGATCACCAACCCGCTTGTGTCATTTCTCCTGATGTGTTCATTCGCATATTTAATAGGAGAGGCCTACGTCCAGCAGTGGATTGAGAGAGGCTGATAATGTGTGCCAAGAAAAAAAATATTGAAAACTAGCTTTTCCTCAAAGTACAGTTTTTGTCATTATTTTTTCTCAGCTTGTTTGAACTGCTGAAGTTTTTAAGTAAATATACTCTCCTACCGCGTTTCTAACTCATTAGTGCAGTAGTGCAAAGTAACCATTCATGGCTTCATTATCCAACAAACACGATTATTTCAGTGCTGTAAACATTCGATGCTACGGATTATCCTGCGGATTTCCAGCACTTACTACCTATGATCACCAAAATGTTACGAATTGAAGGTAGAAATAAAATTAGGAGTTGTGTTATGGTAGCAAATTGGAAGTTGGATAAATAGTGAGAGTTCAAAATAAGGACGAATAGGACTTTATATAATTAAGTAGGACTAGTGGCTCAATCAAAATAATTAAAAATAAGTAAGGACACTAAGGACTGAAATGAAATAAGCACTACTACTTCAATTTAGAATCATGAGGCCTATCCGTTGTTGTAGAAATAATACACGTTTCCTTACAAGCTTTATTTGTCGGACACTATGTTTCTTTTCCTTTTTGTGTATTCCCTTCTAATTAAGGGCGGGCACTACCCAGAAGCGTCACAAACCACTCGGAGTTAGGTCGTTGGGATGCCTCGCGAAAACACATCGTACTATTTGGTTCGATGGATCAATGTACGATGAGTTTGGCAACACTACAACTGGGTGTTAATTATTTAGTAACTGTTGCTGCTAGGTACAATAGTATTTTACACTGAGCGTACCTAGACAAAGATAGGACGAACGGTAAGTCCAGCGTATATTTTCCATATCGTCGGCTGACAACCAAAACTCACTATAAAAACTGTCACTACTCTTCGCAACCTCTTATGTCAGTTTTGAATCAGAACTTAGATACGATCTCTATTTCAAGTAGGTATTTGTTACTTAGTGAGTTTTGGTTGTCAACCGACGATATAGTTTTGATGTGACAACAGTAAGTACACAATAGTAATCTTGGCCAAAATCCAATTTATAAATCCCCCTTGGATGGAGAACCCAGAAACTGAGAACACATTTATTTTCTAACAAGGTGCTAAAAAGGTCGGAGGCACGTCTCTTAATATGAATAGAGTAAATATGTAAACAGTCGACACACCTCCTCTCGTCACTTGTTTACTGATAACAAGCCGTGATAATTTCCATGATAAGTGATAACGCAACATTTGTGTTTTTCCTGCCCTACGTGAAAATATTTTTTAGGCAATTGCGATTTAAAAATAATTTTCCTGATACAGGTTGACGTGAGATAATGAGTAGTGTTTTTAATTGATAAAAAGTTTTAATCATAGTAATAGCAGAATGTTGTTCGACAGTTTAATTAATAATTAAGATGGCAATTACAATCAATTCATTCAATTTAAGTATTCTGTTAAGTCCCGCCTTCTGCTCTAATGCGCTCAATCTTTCCTAGAAGTGTTTGCCAACGAACAAAATACATCATGGAAGTCGCCACACAAACTGTCCTGAAATTTTGTCAAGAGGGGGCGACACTAAACATCACGCTTATGAATTTCTATATTAACTTAGCCGTTAGATTGGTCGATCAAAGTTTTGATTCGCTAAGTATTCTTATCTATTTCAATTTGCAAGCATCATGCTGCACTTGAATAACGTAACTCGTACTGGGTATCAAATTATCACTGCAGTGGGCGCGTGATAAAATGATAAGCAATTATAATTTACAAATCATATGATCGGCCCTACTTTATACATTATTATATACTTTTTAGATACTATATCAGCCATGTCTTAATTTTGTCTTCAAACTGGCGCGTTTTTTTAAACGTCGTGGATTGCAGCTAGCTTTACAGCAAGTTTTGACATAATAATTTTAAAAGATAATCCAGATTAGCGTTGCTACATATTTTACCCCGACACTGACCTCATCATGAAAATGTTATCATTCCGAATGCCCTTACTAAACTGGTATGGAAACGTGCTACTGGTAACTGAATCTGTCAAAACTAATACAAGTGTACGCCATTCCATTTATAAAAAAAACCCTAAAAACTGGGCAGATTTTTTTTCTCCTAATCATATCACATCATCAGCCTATCTCAGTCCACTGCTGGCCGTAAGCCTCTCCCATTAACTATCCGTATGGATGCATAGGAGGTAAATGGCCATAATCGCCACGCTGGGCAAACGGGTTGGCGATCGCAGTAGTTTGTCTCCTAATTTATTGTAATCTGAATATGTCCACTGAATGACTGACTGACTGACATGAATCCACTGTTTTGTTACGACATGTTGAAAACAAGTTCCGTAGACCCTAGCGTTAGCTAATACGTTCCACTCATGGGAAAGTTCCTTGCCTTAACCGTTTCAGTGCGGATGACACGCCAGGCGTGTCATGAATGTTTTTAACGAACACGATAGGCGTGTCATTATAGTCTATGACATAAGGCACGCTTGGCGTATCATAAAAAAATTGTTCGCCGCCATAGATAAAAAAAATTCAAAATGGAATACGCAACGAATCCGTTAAACTTGTAAACTTTATGTACATATGACAGAAATTATGTAAGGATGCAATTTCTTTATACATGTCATAATTTAAATGCAGTGCCCTTTCATAAATCCACAAAAGCAATAAATAAATGAATTACCTTAGCCTTGGCGTTGAGGACGTACGCAGTTCCCATGGCCCCGCCGCACGCGCAACAATATGAAGCCAGGAGTTGCCTGAACAGAAATTTCAGCTACAATAACGACATCTTTTATCAAATAATGGTAAGTGACACTTCAATCCCTTAGTCGACTCTTACGACACCCGCAGGAGGAGTTGGTGACAAATGTATTCTTACTGCCGTCACCACACGGCAATAAAAGATTGATGATGGGCAGCAGCGTCATCATAGTGGACACATTACTGCGATCGCCAATCCGCTTACCCAGCGTGGCGATTATGGGCATTTACCTCCTAATGAGTCTATACGCATAGTTAATAGGAGAGGCCTACGTCCAGCAGTGGACTAACATAGGCTGATGACGATGATGATGATTAACGACTTGCGAGCTTCTTTACGCTTACGGCCTGTTTCATAATCACTGTATAATTATATCCATCAGATAAAATTATCACTAGAACCCCGAACTAGATTTGGTAACCCTAAATGGGGTAACCCTAAACGGCATAAATTGCAAATAGGGTAATTTGCTAGTAGGTAACAGGACACACCTTATATAAAAATCAACTCTATGTGCATAAAGTATAGCTCGATGTGTCATGTCAATGTCAATCACTCTCCCTCTTTCAAAATGAATTCCAAGTACAGTCCAGTGCATTAATATATAGACACATTTGTAAGGGATCAGTATGGAGAAGTCTATATAATATTAATGCCCTTGACTGTACATACCGTTAATTTTTATATAAGCTGGCCAGTTACTGGAGGGTGGCCATGGTGCCATGATTAATTCTTAGAAAGTACATAATATTATATTATTACATATTATTATTATATGAGAAGTCTTACTGATTTAAACTACTACTTAGATACAACAAGAAAAACTTAAAAAGCTAGCCCCCTTATTCATAAACGTTTGTTAACTTAACAAGCCGCTAATAATTGTTTATCTCTTTTGCTCTTGTGGACACATTGTTAAGACCGAAAGGGACAAACAATTATTAGCGGATTGTTAAGTTAACAAACGTTTATGAATAAGGGGGTAGGACAATAATGACATTGAAGTCTTACGATTTAGATATGGGTGTAGTGCCGGAGCGATTGGTGTAGTTGACGAGAGCGTTAAACGTCTGATTCACCCATTGCCAGAACATGGTCGCTGCGTTTGTTTTGTAAAATGTTATCATACCTGCAAGAAACAATTATTTTAATAAGGTCATTTTATAATTATGATAGGGGGTATAGGTATACAGAGGTCGGTGGGGCTGCAGAGGAAAGGGAGTGTCGGTATTGTCGTTGCCCTATCCTCTGCAGCCGACTGCGACCATAAATAACATGGACGTTTAACGCCAGTTCAAAAATGCCCCAAAATCAATTGTTCAATTGTGCCAAGATGAAAAGCGCTATGTCCTGCCCACATAGCGCTTTTCTTAACACCGCGCATATTTCGGCGCAACATCTTTGACAAATGTTTAAAGAATATAGCCAATCAAAACTTTGATGGACCAATCACAACTACTTATTTTCAAATGGCGGTTTAAGATTTTATAGGTTGACATTGAAATTCATGGTGATGGGCGTGATGCATTAAAGAGGGGGTGACGTTTGTCAACTAAAATTCAGGACCGTTTTTGAAAGGCAATTTACTGTGGCGTGCGGCTTCCATGTTTTATTTGTTTGTAGGCAGCCGAAGTGTGGTCGGCGACATAACCACAGACCTGATAATATATGCCGCCAGGTGCCGGGAAATCTTCCGGCACCTACGGTCTCCTTGTGGCGATCTCGCGAGGGTCCGCCAAAATGCATCATGGAGACCGAGGAGGAAGGCGCACCCAACCATCTGGCACGCCCAGCGTGGAGGGTCTTCGGACACCCGCGAAGGAGCTGCCGGCAAGCAGCTGCCGCCGGCGGGGTTGCGAATGTAAGCGAAAGCGTTCTCGTAACCCCGCCAAAAAGGCGACGAGGTGGCATATGGGGGTTTTTTAGTGGGTATACCGTAGACCTCATTAGCCAAACGAGAGTCGGATCCCCTCCCGCACCCGGGCGGTATGCGAAAGCATTTCTCCCCCCTACACAAAAAAAAGGTACAGAGGCGTTCAGAATTGCATGGACGATTGATGGACTGTACTTACAGCCAGTCGCGGAAGTGTGCTCAAGCGTACCCGTGACCTTGTCCTAACCTCGTCCTGCCCGAATACTAAGTTTGAGCTATTAAAATTTAAATATAATTAGTTTGAAAATATAGTCTCTTTTCTTTTGTTCTAAACAGTCGAATATGTCCTTTATAAATCACAGGCAGGACGAGGCTAAAGCGACGTGGCAGGAATACCGTGGGGTTTTAATGGGTAGCCCAGGGCCTCATTAGCCCTGGGACTCCCACATAAGCACCCGGGTCCGTCCCCCGCGCCCGGGTGATATGCGTAAAGCTTCGTATCCACTAGAGGCAGCCTCGGGTCGAGCGGCCTCGACTTGAAGCAAATAGCCTCAGTTTTAGGCTGCTCGCTCTGAGGCAACAGCTACGGATCAGCTCGAGGCGTGTCGCCTCAGCTTGATCCGTAGCTCACGAGCGACCGTCTCCACTAAACACACGGCTCGGACTGAGGCGCCTTTGAGCACGGCACAGAGACCGAGAAAATATGGCTCGGCTCGCGGCGACGAATTTGCCTCGAGTCGCGGCGTGCCTCAGGTTGAGGCAGCGTCTCCACTTGCGCAGCCTCGGAGTGAGGCAGCCGCTCGACCCGAGGCTGCCTCTAGTGGATACGCGGCTTAACGCATTCCCCACGAAGAAAAGGTACTTACAGCCAGTAATTAGCGTGTTCATAGGCGCCTGCGCAGCCATACGGCCGAGCACGAACATCTTCTCGCCGGTGTCGGGGTGGTAGGCGCTGTCGTACAGATATTTCATAGACCACAGCTTGTCTTCGTTGATTCCGGGCGGCATCTTTTTTGTTTTGCTGTTGCAGACGGAAAAAAGTATAGGTATTGATCCCCATATTCATAAACATCTCCTAACTAAGCAAGACGCTAGGTAAGTATTATCGATGTCTATAAGACTGAAAGGGACAAACTCAGGTGCGGATCCAAAGTGCCCCGATTGAAACCCCCCCCCCCCTCCTCACACTGGACTTATGTATGCCTAGGTGCTGTTTTAAGTATAAAATATTATCATATCATAGGGCAGTGACCCCGCCCCCCCCTCAACGAAGTCCCCTGGATCCGCGCCTGGACAAACTTTACTTAGCGGCTTGTTAAGTTAGGAGATATTTTGACTACGGTTTAACAGTGACGAGTGCGTAACTAATTTCTAAGGTCCTCTGAACCGGAATCGATTATTGGATTCGAATTCGAATTATATGAACCGACTTTTACACCTAGGTACCTACTACTTCAGGGGCCAGTTCCTCGAAAGCTTGTAACTTGTAATACAAGTGGAAGTCTCTTTTTAACACTATTAATCAGATAAGGGGTCTATTGCATAACAAATTACAACTAATAGGTATTAGGAAGTGTATTACAAGTTACAAGCTTTCGAGAAATAGCCCCCAGTAGTACGCTATTGTTGTTTAAACGGTAACTCCCAATGTTCTAAACATCGGATGTAAAATGAAAACAACGTCAGCATTATTGTCACTAATACAAACACAGGTGTAATTCGTTGTTACATTCGTAAACAAACAACGATAAGGTTAACACTCTTTCGCACGTCAAGGACGGTCCATTTCTATATATTTGTATGTTCATGTTATTGTGTAAACAATTGGTTTCGATCTGCTTAGAACTGGTTGTCATTCTCTTATACCAGACTCTGGCGTGATGAGCTGGATATTGATTGTCTGATATATCAGACTATGGCGGTTAAAAGGTTCGTTAACCTTTTAACCGCCATAGTCTGATATATCAGCTATCAACTATCATACACTTTGAGTACTTACTTATAAACACTTATAAGTGCTTTGGCTTCTTCTAACTGTGATGATGTGGCAAAAACGTTGAGGGGGTTGGTAAGCATGAAAAAATGCTTTGCTCGTCCTATGTACGTATCCAAGTCATACCGAGAACCGGAAAGGTCTATTGCCTTGGCCATTGCGACTAGATTTTCTGAAACAAAATAAAGTCGTTAGAACCACCATCTTGTTTTGTCACGAAGTCCAATTCTTAACCTTTTGAGCACCTACCCTCTCTGGTCAAAATGTATTGTGGCTTACACAGAATATCGACTAGCGAATAATTAACGAAATATATTTTTTTTATTCTGCAGTGTGGTAAGGGTAGCAAGAATACATTTGTCGCCACCACAACTCTTTCCGCGGGTGTCGTAACTCGTAAGAGTCGACAAGGGATTGAAGTGTCACTGACCATTCTTTGATTTTATTATTGAATTTGATAATGGGCAGTAGCGTCATCATAGTAGACACATTACTGCGATCGCCAATCTGCTTTCCCAGCGTGTCGATTATGGGCATTTACCTCCTAATACGCATAGTTAATAGGAGAGGCCCACGTCCAGCAGTGGACTGAGATAGGTTGATTCCGCAGGGTAATCTGGACAATTGCTTTGGCATTGTTCGTCAGCCATGACCACTTTAGGTGTTGCTGGCGTGGTAGGCACGACAATGCACGGCAACTCTTAAGAGTTTTTAGCGCGGTCAAAAGGTTAAACCTGGCTCAATTTACGACTCACTACGTATGCTGTAGGTCACATAATTTTTTTCGATTCTTAGGCAGTTTCTGCAGAAAGTATGACGATTCTGCACGCCACAATATGGTCGATCCCTGAGAATTAATTGCTCAGTGTTTTAAGGGAAATTGACAATGGGTTAGTTCACGATTCTGCTCTATCGAGAGATTAAAATATAAAAAATTGTGCACTAAATGCCACTGACACGGATATTTATTCACTACCTAGTACCTATCCACAATTAACATTATTATAATGGCATATGATATAAAAATTAAACTCACGGGCCTTTACATTTTTTTAATGTGTACTTACACGTAATTATGTTAATATATTATGAGACATTATACTATAAATCATAGCCAGGCATCGTGATTATCTAATCAACAAACAAAGTAAACAATACGAAATCCGTACAATAAGTTACTCTGTTATGTTATCGTTACGATTCCAGCGGAAATAGCAATAGTATTTACTACGACGATCCGTTTGTATCGCGCATGTTACGTGACGTCAAGATATGATCTTCGAATTTATTCAATATTTATTTATCAATACCTACTTAGTAGTGGTGTACTCTTATTAGGACTAATTGGATTTCAAAGGGCTCACGGTACACGTGTAACCCGCCAAACCGGATACCCGTGTTCTTAAGCCCGACGGTACTAAGAACCCGAATTACACGAACCCGCCGGGTACCCGTGTCCGTGTCCAATACAAGGATACCGTTTACACGAAACCGCGTGCTACCCGGGTACCCGGGTACTTAAGACCGATCCGAACGGGTTCGAAATAATTTGAGCAAATGCAAATAAGGTATATTATTGAATGTAACCTGCAGCTTCGTTCGACACTATAAAACACTACCTGTTCAGGAAAGGTCAGCCGATATAACTTTTTAATAATGTTTTATAAATTTCGACTCTATGTATTACGCAATAAGGTCTATTTGACAAAATTAGCCTTTCGCTTATCTATCAATTTTTACTATAGCTCTTAAGTCTCATGACTAGGGTTAGGATTTCGGTGGCATTTATGGAACAGAGAGCAATGGAGTCGATGTTACAAACCATTTTATACTTTATTAAATGATTAATTTATAAAATAATAACGAAATAGTGTTTAGTTCAAGCTGGATTTATTAATGAATTTAAATAAATAACATGAATTTTATTTTTGAGAATCTACAAAAATATTAATTTTCAATAAAAGTGTTGATAAATGAGAAAATATATTTATTTGATTTTCAAGGTTCTAGTTTTCTCGAGGCCCATAAATATTATATAATAAACATAAGCTATAATATAAAAAAAAATGATTGAACTTCATTTCATAGGTAGTCAAATATTAATACACTAAAATTAAACATACTGCGAAAACACAAATCAAATTATTTATTAACTAAATATTTTGATTTGTACTTTTTAATTTTTCTCCAGTAGTCACACTACTTAATCCTATATAAATTATAAATATTAGATGTCATATACCAAAGAAAAACGACCAAGATCACCTATGTCCGAGGTGGGGATCGAACCCACGTACTCAGCTTTCGCGGCTGATGCCTGTACCCCTCGGCCACTCGGTCTTAGCAACCACCGGTCAAATATCTCGGGTATATGCAATCCCTTACAAGGCTAGGCGCCTTTGACCATTCTCTAAGGGCAAGCACTAACTACATGCCTGCACCTCCTATTAGAATACTTTACAGTTTTCTAGAATAGCTAGAGAGAGATGGTGCTGCCATCTATTGAACATACTGCGAAAACACAAATCAAATTATTTATTAACTAAATATTTTGATTTGTACTTTTTAACACTAAAATTACTTAATACTTAAAATGGGCGAAACCCTGTTAAAAAGAATATATTAATGTATTATTTTTGATTAATTAATTATTCAATCAATCATAAACAATTTGAGCAACGACTCCACTGTTCTTTGTTCATCTAATGCCACCAAAATTCCTAACCCTACTCATGACCCATTCGTACGCTTCTCGTCAAGGACGTCCCCGAACCCGCGGGTAATTAAAGTCCGTGTAAATAATACCCGTGTACCCGTGAACCCGTGTACCCGTGAACCCGTGTAGACGGATATTATTTACACGGACTTTAATTACCTGTGTAAATCGGGTCAGAAACCCGTGTACGTGTAACACGAACACGGGTATGAGAAACGTTGACACGAAACCCGGACACGACCGCGAGCCCTTTTCAAACTGCCAGCTAGGGTTGCCCCGAAACGGAAACCGGTTTAGGTACAGTACAGTTAACAAAAAATTAGTTTACCACTTTTCGACTTTATTACCACTAAGTAGAGTCGAAAAGTGGTAAACCACATTTTTTGTTGACTATACCCTTTCCACGACTTTCAGAGGAGTGATAACATAAGTCACCAATATTTTATTTTCTTCATTATAAATTCAAAATTCACATATTTATTGTCTGGGCGGTAGGAAATTATCGAAATCCCTTCGAATTGTATAACCATATTATAAATGCATGTTAACAAGTCATGTTAACAAGTTTTTGTAACTCCAAATTATTTGTTTTAAAAAATAAGCATTACTTTTGCTGTTAGTAACAATATCTGTAGAATAGTTTCATATGATAAAAAGTTATCTAAAAAATAAACATAGTGACAACGCACTTTGCTCTCTCGATAACCGTCTAATGAATTCCTCGTTACTTAATTACAATGAATTAAAATAAACGTTAGTTTCAGTAGTAAAAATTACCTAATCGGTTTGGAATACGCAAACAGCAATAAACATCGCGATGATTGAATTACATTCTCTTGACTGTATGGGATCTTGTAAATTAAAATTTGAAATTTTACTCTTCGCAGTAGAGAAGTAGATTAAACATGCGGTAGGGGGTCTTTCGACCTCTTACAAAGTATGTTTAATTACGAGTTAAACTAATTGCCGCAGCGAAGGTGTTAGGAGGATGGTGATCAAAATAATAGACACATAATTTTATGACCCTATACCATCGCCTAAATAGTTATATTATAATATTAGGTTGGTCGCAATGTACGATGGCCCCAAGTTAATGAATGAATTCATTGATAAATAGCTTAAATCTGGTAGGTACACTAGGTACGCTCTCTTGTAGCCATGTAATTCACCACATCATTCATTTCGTTGAAACAGTTTCGTACAGTGCTAATAATAGTTCGAGTAATATCAGTATTTTTATTAAGTTTTGAACGTATTTTTTAATTTCAATTTAAGTAATCAAATGGAATGTACATAATATCCCAGTCAATGAATCTGATTGCAAATCTAAAATTAATTGATCATGAAGTACCTAATTATTGCGATAGCGATAAAATACCTGAATACTTTTCTTATTAATAATGATAAAACGTACATTCAGAGCAGTATCACCATTATTATAATAACGATAAATAAGTAATATATTCTAATCTAATAAAATTAATAAATTATACCTCATTTAGTGAAGCGTTTTTTTTATATTCCACAATCACGTCTCTAATTAATTTAATTACTGTTGGTTGGTAAATATCTTGGTTCGTATTTAGACATATCTAGATTGGCTTTAGGCGTACCTATAAATTTTACTTCTAAGCCCTTCAAAACAACAATAGATTATGAATATTATGATAGTTTATCAGCGAAGCCGTGACCCGCGAGTCCCTCGACCCTCTTATCTTTCGTTTTTCTTTCCCGTAATCGGAATACGAAATATACGATCGATATTTCACACAAATTATGTACATTATGAGTAATGATATATCCCAGTAACCAACTTTTAAAAAATCATGTAAATTAAACTGAAATAAATAATAAATCAATAAGGGCGTAAATCATTTATGAATGGCAGAAAAATTAAATCAGACTTACCTTTTTATTGTCGTTCGTGGTGTTAGCCCGATCTATTGATTAGATTGATTAGTAGTTTTGGATAAATTACTTTTATTTTTTGTATGAACTGTATTGGAGCATTTTGTTAAATATTTGAGGCACTATTTAAATTTTTCAGTGGTTCTTGTTTAAATGTTGCGCCGTGACAAGCGCTCGAAAAATGACGTAAAATCAATTCCTTTTCGTAAGTTGAAGGTTCATTGTTTACTCTGGCGCTAGTGTAGAAATTAGTAGTTTCTTTGTCACATGTTATATTATAGAATGAAACATATAAATAACATTTACCTTGCGCGTATTAAGTAAGATAAAGAATTTGAATAAATAATTTTGAAATAAATTTAACATATGTTTTTCAAATACCGTGACCGGAAGGAAATCAATAGTTTCCGAACAGAACATTAAGTTCCTTTTGACGCAGTAGATATTCAAAGGTGAAATAGGGATAATAGTGCAAAATATTTATTTTGTCCTGTTTTCAATCCTTGACAATGAAACAAAACTTGTTAAATATTTTGTTTAATGAATTTGCTTAATAATGCTTGAGTATAATGTCAAAATCCGCTGCATGGTCTAACCCGATGTTTATTCAGACTGGCAAGGAGATAACTGTCATCTTTCGTGAAACGAAACTCCTCGAAGTTACGTCTTTGGCGAGCAAAGACGTTCCAAAAATACATTTTCCTCAAAAATAGCCTTTACTAAGGTTTTTATTGCTACAAACTATGTCCCTAATTAGCAGAAATATTATCCGTACCCTGGTGCAGGTATGTGTTAAAATATTCAATTATAATAAATCATCTGACTATACCTACATATATCTCCAAACATTCTGTTTCGTAACGTATTTTCATAGTAATTGAGTTCTATTTCTGCATAACTCGGTGTCTAGGTAATATTAATTATAATGTAGTTTGATATTTTCAATGTCGAATACCATTTGATACACGAGTGTATTCACACCACGTGATAAAAGGCTAATAATATGGGTGGACATTTCAGGGGTCCCAGCTGGCAGGAAAGGGGCTGCACACCACAAGTGCGGTAAACTCGGACAAAAACGTATGTTTCGCGCCACATTCCATCAGCTCCCTGCCTGTGGTGAGAACTAACTGTATACTAATTGCCAATAGCGGAACCTGATGAGCAATGAAGCAGGAAAATCTTGCTTTTCATATAGTTATAGTAATTTCAAAATGAATCCCTTGAAGTTTTGGGTCTTCTATACTATAGAATTATCTAATGTTATTTGATAAAGAATTCTTAGTACTTTGTTTGTTACTAAATTAAAACATCCTTCAATGGAAAAATACTTCTAATAGCTATCAAGTCGTAAAAACACAAAAAAGTTTTAAAATAATTTCCATTAGGACACTAGGCTACTTATCTGAAAAGGTAATCTCTGTGAGGTTATCATTTTTAGGAAAGAATAAATTTTATAGGAAGTATTGGTATTGGTTTACATATAATATGTAATTATAGCCAATTAAATTAATTAGTAACTCATTAATGTTTGTACCGTCTTGGTTTGTTAAGTTTATAATGAACATATTGATAAACTAAGTGACCTCTTGATTTATCTCCCGGATCTAATTATCCTGCTTCATTCCTCTAACTAAGATAAACCACCTTTAAAATCCCTTTAAAATTAGTATGAAATTACCATCAAAAATTTTGTATACTCTGTAAAAATAGGCATCGAAATTTAACACAACCAGACACTTTCATTTTATTTCAATAATTTTCTGTTTCATTTTTTAGTTTATTTCTAAGGTTTGCAGGTTCTACTTTTGAGGTGTAAGATTTAATCTTATTTTGCATGATTTAGTTACACATTTCTTTTGTTCACACAAGCCATTCTATTTATTGGTGATGAATTATTTGGTACCACAAAATTCGCAATGTATTTGTCTGACAAATGATAAACATTTGGCTAATGAAATTGATTTCCATTTGAAATATAATGGAATAGAATGGCTATTTTATTTATGTGAAATTATAACATAATAGTTTATTGTGGCATGATCCCGGTGATGTGTGGATTTAATATTTTTATATGTATTTAGCCTTTTTATATGTTGTGTCGAGCATATAGCATGAAATCTATTGCATATGCCTTTGTGATGTCCCTCAATATGTATATTAATAATTGACACAATTTTAGCTACCTTTGTCCAATTATGCAATTCAAGTGTTTATTTTGTTTGTTTTCTTACTACTGTTTTGTTATTAATGTTTCTATATTGTTTATTTGTTTTAAAGATAATTCTCACAAATCTTTGTAAAGGATAGATAATATTTTATAATAATAACTAGCATATATTTAAGTCTGAGGAATTGCATTTATTATCGGATCTTTTAAAAACTAAACCCAAGGAACAATTCTTAGCAGTTTAATAAAAAAAAATAATACTGATTGTGAAATTTAAAGAGTGACGCTAATGATTAATGATGAAAAGAATATGCATATGTTAAAAATAATAATATATCTCAATTTATGAGTGGGGTGATAATTCACAAGTTACTTTGTGTACTACTACTAAATTATCTTTGATTAGCCCAACTGAAAAGTGTAATGTCTCACCATTAATGTAAAAATATTTAGTCAAAGTATTCACACATCAATGGAATGACGAGTCAAAAATAACTGTACATCAGTTATTAGTATTTTAGCCCTTTATCAATAATCAATATGCAGTCCTAACTCATTGATAGACCAGAGTAAGGCAAAAAGTAATCCAATTACTTCTTCTGATTACATTTATAATATGTGCACTTTGTAAGTAGCTACACATGCAACCTGCAACACCAGGGGAGTCACAAATTGTGCATATTCATGGGCGACAGTAGTTGTTTGCCAACACGTGATCTATCCGTTTGTTTGCCTCTTAGCCACTGACATGTAGCTTTTGTTACATGTCATAGCTCTTATTTTACATAGAAATAGAGTATATTGCAAAAATCAAAGCAAGTGAGTGGCTATTGCACAAAAAACTCATCAGTGATTCCGTCATTACTTGTTTTAATACTATATTGTTTGATATAGAGCAAAGAAGGACGAATTAAGTGCACCCTTATCCCCGGAGATGGCGTCGGACCTGAGCTCGTTTATTCCGTGCAGGAGGTCTTTAAGGTGAGTTTTATCTTGTTGGACATAGAGCTCAAAGTGAGTAGAAAGTTTCAATAAGATTTCACATGATAATGTAAGGATTAGTTGACCATAGTTGTGCAGAAAGCGACCAATTTAGATTTTTTGACAATGCAGAAAGCAACCAAACTCCATATGTTAAAGCTTCAGCCAGATTGACAAAAAATAGTAGTTGGTCGCTTTCTGTATAACTATGGTCAGTTGTAAAGTCTTTTTGTAATATTCTATTTGGTATGCTCATGTAAATAAATACAAGATGTTTTTAAAATTGTAAATGAAAAAGTCTCAGGTGGGATTCGAACACACTTATGTCAGGTATTGCGGTTGATGTCTAAACCATTCAGCCAGAGTGGTTTTTTAGTTTTAGAGAATTTATAATTTATAGTACTTACATAGTAGTGTGACTACAAAAAATCACGAATCAAAATACTTTATTAAATGATATAGAGGAGCCTCCGTAGCCTAGTTGGTTGTGACCCTGCTTACGAAGCTGGAGGTTCCGGGTTCGAATCCCGGCGAGGGCATTTTTTGTATATTTATTTATCACAAATATTTGTTCCTTGGTCATGGTTGTCTAGTATCTATATGTATCTATCTATTATGTATATTCGTCGCCTGGTAACCACATCACAAGTCTCGATTGAGCTTACCATGGGACTAGTTCGATTTGTGTAAAGATATCCCAATACATTTATTTATTTTGATATAGAGGACAATTCCATGCAAGAGTATAATAAAAGTGACCAATTTCTCGCAGGTTTATTTATTAATTGTGCAAATTTTACTGTTATTATGTCTAGATATCAAAAGAATACTTAGGGCTTGTCCATTAATCACGTCATACGATTTTGGCCTATATTAGATCCCCCCATCCCCCATGGTGATACTTGGTGATATTTTCAGGACGTGTGATTATGTAATTGTTTGCAAACTTAAGTTGTCCTTTTAACACCACTTGAATTTACTTACTTTATTAAGCACACGTGATGGGATATAAAAACTGTTTTTGCCAACTACGAGGTATATATTCGCCAAGTTTCAAAACTTAGTTCAGGGTTTGACGTCTGGTTATACTTTTAGAAGTGTTTTTTTTAAATGCTGTACAGCAAAGAGTACCAAAAAACTACATGTGATTTGTCCGATGACCCCCCCCCCCTGATATGACGATAATTGGTGATTTTTTCTTGACCGCCCCTCCCCCTATACAGTATGACGTGATTAATGGATAAGCCCTTATCCAGATACAGTGTAACATTTACATTTGGATGATAAAGAAATAGACGGTCAAATGGTCAATTTCATTTTACAGTTACTTGGATGTACCCTAAATTGTCCCACAAAAACTAAGGTAGTATTTTTTTGTCTGATGGACTAATGGTACACGATGTACGCTTGTGGCAGGCGGCAGGTATCCCCGTGGACTTCGAATCCTTCTTCTTCTCCGAAGTAAACCCGACGCTGAGCGCCCCGTTAGAAGATGTCGTC
>JALPQI010018864.1:0-21354 GCA_025490895.1 Thaumatotibia leucotreta
GGGGCTCTCTAGTCCACTAAAGACTAGCCTACCCACTAAACCTCTGGGATGCTGCCAACCCCTGTGCCGTAGTGGTGAAGCCATGGGATCGCGAACATGTCACCACGACTCCACCGGCACTTTCGCCCTAGGGCGAACCCTCACCGAAAGACACACTGTAGCATAACCAGCATGCCTTACCCTCACCACTTCCCCAAGCCCCCAGGAAGCAGAGACCGCCACCGTCACACGGTGCTTCGGTCCCACCCTCTTGGCTGCGGGAGGACAAACGCCCCTACCCCACGACGTTTGGCTGGTATTCGCAGAGGGAAGATAGCAAGCGCGCAACTGAGCGGCTATCCTCCCCCTCCCAGGGTGACCTAACTCATAGCTAACCAAAAATATTAAATTTTTTCTTAGAGCTCACTTAGCAGTTTTTCAAAAATTCATTAAAAATTCAGTTTTCAAAATTTTCCTACTTTTCTTATGCAGTTTTGTTGCTTTTAATTAGTTCTAAATTACGTATTAGTTTTATAAATTCCTTCTACTTAACTTCAGTATTAAATTTTAACATCTTTGCAAAAAAGTCGTACCCTCATGAAAACCTCTGAGCAATCTTGTTTTTGAGCAATAACTTTAGTTTCCCACGGTAAATTTCTGTTTTGATTAGTGTTTTAGATTCAGTTAATTTTTTGTTATCTTTTATGTTATACTTAGTCTTGCAATATCTCCACTAGTTTTTGAGTAATATCGAAAAGTCACTTCCGTCGTAATATTTACCATATTTTCAGTTTTTCGACACATTTGTTCAGCTAACTTCATCTTAAAAATCTAATTCTCATATATTATTTAAAGTTCAATTGCCCCGATTTTTAGAGCGTATAAACACAGTCCTACCTTCAGTAGTTTTCAAGATATTAATTTTTTAGTAGTTTTTGTAAGTCCGAATTTTCAACCATCTGCCATTTTGCCGTTTATTAGAATATTTCTTATCTGTTTTCATATATTAGTAGATCTTTGTACACTGCAAATTACCCTGCTGCTTAATTTTGAAATTTTTCACATTCTTCATACAAATATCTTGAGACTCCCCCAAATTTTTCGGTGCCTGCAAGAAGTGTCTTAGCAACGCACTTTGAGACTCAATAGTTTTGTTTCCAAACGGTCGATTCTGAATTTTATTTGCTTAATCAATAGGTTTTACTCATATCTTTATCTTTTATTAACACCGTTTTCTTACAAACAGCTTAATCATCCCTTAAATTAATATTTTCTAAAAATTAAAAAGTACGGAGAAATAAATTTATTTCTTCGCTATTTACAGACTTAAAAATCTGTAATTCGGCACATATAAAGTCTTTGACAAGACCTACTTTTAAAGCCCCCAGTTATAATTTTCGGAGCAATAGTTAACCCGCTATCAATTTTTCAATTTTCTTTATATTCGTACATAGAAAATGTATAGAACTCCACCCCAGTCGCCCCGCAAAGCCCGTAAAACTCGGGAAGTGCGTGGTGAGTCAACGGAGAATAAGCCAGGGCCCATTACTCCGCATACACCTCGTCGTCTGAGACCCAGACAACAGGATATGGAGCGTAAGCACCCAAATATGGCTTCACAAGAACCCCTAGAATCTCAAGACATCTCTCAGCAACATGGTGATAGTCAAGACACCGCACAAATTATCCCTTGCGAAGTGAGTCTCATCGATATGGACCTGCAGGAGATAAACAGCCGTGTGCTGAATGAGACTTTCTCCCTTAAAACCACCGAAGGAGTAAGTGCCAACAGAAAGCCTTCTGACGCGCTCAGACCTGCAGTGACATTTAACATTGACAGCTCTGGCGAGATGGAGGCACTTCATCTTAGCAACAACACGCCAAACACAGTGCCTGATACTAGGGACGCAACCGAGGTGCATGGCAGCACAGAGTATGAAGTCGCCAACCTGGCCGCCTTCCTGCAGCAGCCGCTACCACAATCGCAGCAAACACCGTGCCTGCAGCAGTCACAGCAGCAGCCACAGACACTAGTGCTGTCACAATCACAGCCTACGCCACCGGAATCACAGCCTGGGCCGCCTATCAAATTAGGTCAAACATTAATTGATAAACCAAAACCCAAGAGCATCAAGAGCACCAAAAAGGTCAGGCCCGAAGACCAGATTGAACTTGGTGCATATGCTTCGGATGTCATTGACACTGACACGTTCTTCTCCGTTGTTGGCCGCTTGGCAAAGTTAATTGATAGGGCGGTTAATGAGGAGAAGAGCGTGAATAGGACAAATAAGGATGCCATCACCAGAGCGTCAAATGAGATTGCAATGGCCATAGACAAAATGAAATTCATATCAAAATATGAATTGCAGTCCTCGAAAATCAGCGAAATCCGTCAGGTAATCGCAGAAGCCAAGAGTCCAACTCCTACAAGGAGCCTATCTGGAACATCCCATGTCACTCAATCACCACCCAGAGCAGAAAGGAATACCCACCTTCTACAAGGGATTGCACAAAAATTGGACGATTTACCCAAAGTAACTGATACGGCTCGAATAATCAAGGAGACCATTCGGCACGAACTGGGAGAAATTAAAGCGTATTTCAAAAATCTCCCAACTCGGGCTGAGCTGGAAAAACTAGCAAACGATCAGAAAGGAACCAATGACCTAGTATCAACGGCAATAATGAGACTAAGCAAGGAAGGCATAGATGACGCCAATCAAGAACACGCTGATGGAGGATTCGTTGAGGTTCTCAGCAAAAAAGCCCGAAGAAAGGCTCGTGTACAAGCAAATGCGCAAACTACGGCTGGGGCCTCAACCACACACCATCCTACGGCAACATCGAATACTCCGGAGTCACACAAGTCGGCTGCTGCCGCGAAACCCAACTTATCCCCAACCAACACCAGCTACGCTGTCATCCTTGAATCGCTGGACCCTCGTAAGGAGAGCAAAGAGGCATTACAAGAGGTCCAGGACAAGGTTGACCTCGTCGAGCTTGGCGTGGGAATTAAGGCACTGCGCCACACAAAGAACAACAAGGTCATAATTAATTGCGAAACTGAGGAAGACAGAGTTTTGCTCAGCAACGCAATTAAAGAAAAAACCGCCGGGGTCACCGTAGGAGTCCCGCTGCTCCGCAACCCCTGCATTAAGCTAATTGGCGTTATTAAAGATAACGCAGGCGAGAAGATAGTGGAAGCTATCAAGAAACAAAACACCAAGATGTTTGACGGTATTAGTGAAGAAGATAGACATATGAGGTTCATACGCAGCGTTAGTGGCCGTAATGACCTACTTAGAAACGTTATTGTTGAGGTTGGTCCATCACTGTACAACAAATTGCTCGAACAAAAAGTAAAAATTGGTTATCAATCGGTACCAGTGGTGGACCAATCTCCGGTCATGCAATGTTATAATTGCATGGGCTACGGTCACCGCGCTGACAAATGCACCTCTAACAGCAAATGTGGCCAATGTGCAGGCGAACATTCGACAAGAAACTGCCCGAGAACTTCAGTATTGTGCTGCACAAACTGCCGAAAAAACAATAACGAACACAACCACCCAGCATACAGCCGAGAATGCCCTGAGTGGCTTAAATGGGACCGGATAGCCAGAATGTCCGTTCGGTATTGCTAAAGGCCTCCCTATGAACACAAACAGGATTCAACACCAACGACACATAACTGTAACACAATGCAACTTAGGCAGAGGATACAACGCTATGCACGAAATGTTACAGTCTGCCAGAGATAACGAATACGACATTATTTGTATGACAGAACCGTATGTCGGACGAAACAAAATGCTTGTAAATGCCATCGACGGTTACGACATATATCAGCACTCTAGTAACAATTGCAGGACTAAAGCTTGTATTGCCGTAAGGAAAAAACATCGCGGGCATATAGGTTTGACTCAATACGACACCACAAACTTCATTGCAGTGGAACTATCTACCGGTAATAAAAGCATAATAATAATCTCTATCTACGTCGAACCAAGAGAGGACCCAGCGCATACAATGATGCATCTCGACCTGTTCCTTCAGCAACACTCGAATAGAGAGCTCATTGTCTGCGGGGACCTCAACGGGTGGCACGTGGTGTGGGGATCCACACATAACAATGATCGCGGGAGGCAAATTCACGACCTGGCTGTCCGTCACGATCTTGTCAGCTGCAATCTAGGAAACGAGCCTACCTTCGAGTCAGTCACGCATGGCCAATTGAGACAATCCATAGTGGATGTCACACTCGCCACACCTAGTACTGCAGGAAACATCCTAGATTGGAAAGTTGACAACGATTTAATACCTTCTTCTGACCACCACGGAATTCAGTTCAAGATCTCATCCGACCCTATGCGCAAGAATAGCAAAAACTCTACATCCACCTATAAGTATAATACCGACCAAGCTAACTGGAACAATTTCACTGATAAACTAAAAGAAAACTTTGAAGCTAGTAACATTAATAGAACTGCAATCAACGAACTCGACAACTCTGCACTGGATAACTATATAAAAGAACTAACCGGCATAATTACTAAAACCTGTGATTCAACACTGGCTATTAAGAAGCCTCACCAAAAGATTCCGTGGTGGACAGCAGAACTCACGGACACTAAGAAAAGGGTAATTGCGCTACACCATCGCTTGCAGGACCTGAAAAGGGGAAAAAAGGATATTACCAATATCCTTAAAGAGCTTCATGACGCTAGAGCAGAGTACGCCAGCAAGATCAGGAAAACATCTACTGAACATTTCAGAGATTTCTGCAGTCGCCAAGGCAAAGATGACGTGTGGTCTGTCACGAATCGCCTGTTGAAGAGCACACCCCAGCCGCAGCCACCAGCAACCCTAAAAATGGCAGATAACACTTACACAACTTCCGTAAAGGACACAGCAACAAAGCTCGCCGCTAAGTTCTTCCCCGAGGACTCCGAATCCCAGGATACTGCACACCACCTGCAAAAAAGAAGAGAAACTAACATTAATATGGATTATAACACAACTGATGAACCTCCATTCAGCACAGCAGAATTGATTGAGGTAATCACTAGCATGAGCCCAAAGAGAGCACCGGGAATGGATGGATTCACAGCGGACATTTGTAAACATGTTATAGAAACCTATCCTGAGCAAATGACCACAATATACAATAGATGCCTACAGTTAAATTACTTCCCCTCTTGCTGGAAAATCGCACTAATAAAAACCATCCCTAAACCCGGCAAAACTAATTATAAGGAAATCGCCGCATACAGACCAATCGGGCTTATAAATGTTCTGGGCAAAGTCCTTGAAAAACTCATTGCTAGGAGGCTCACATTTTATATGAGGAAAAACAATGCATGCAGCGCTCATCAGTTTGGTTTCAAGGAACAATGCTCCACTACAGACGCACTGCACAGAGCAACCAATCAAATAATGCAATACAAGACCCAGAAAAAGTTGGTTGTTGCCATATCACTAGACATTGAGGGAGCATTCGATCACGCCTGGTGGCCTGCATTACTGAGCCGTCTAAGAGCAGTACAGTGCCCAAGAAACATTTACAGGATCATACACAGCTACCTCACAGACCGGAAAGTCATACTTAACTATGCGGATACCACACTTACAAAAGACCAATCGCGAGGTTGCGTCCAGGGCTCTGTTCTGGGTCCAATCTTTTGGAATACAATCGTCGACGTGCTGCTAGACTCTCCGCTTCCCGAAGGATGCCACCTACAGGCGTATGCGGATGATATCCTCCTCATCTGCTCTGGTGATAATGTTGAACAAATACAAGAATATGCCAATGTCATACTAAACAATATTGTCAAATGGGGACAAGACAACAAGCTAAAATTTGGGGCACATAAAACAAGGATGATAACGCCTACTCCTAAAGCTAAAGCGTCTAAGATAATAATGGATAACACCCAAATATTGTTTGACGATCATTTTAAATTGCTTGGGGTCATTATAGATGACAAACTCAATTTCATCAAACACGTTGAATACGCAGTTAAGAAAGCTCAAAACATTTTTAAGCGACTATGCATCTACATAAAGCCAACTTGGGGTGTGCATGCAAATAACGTCAGCATAATTTACAAACAAGTTATAGAACCAATTGTAACTTATGCTGCAGAAATTTGGTCTAACGCGGTACAGTTCAAGAAGGTACGTACATCTTTGCTGAGCCTGCAGAGAGGGTTCGCAATTAAAATCCTTCACGGATTTCGCACCCTACCAACCATACCTGCAATAGTTTTGGCTGGCTTAACTCCTCTACCTGAAAAGATCCAAGAGGTTGCATCATTTGAAGGGGTGAAAAGATCTCAAGTCTCCAAATACTTGCCCGACGACATCGGCTACGATAAAAGGGTGCCAGTAAATCAATTGTTACACCCTACCCAACGACCAATTATTAAATTACAGGATGTAAATAATGCCAACGACCTCGAACCCTACTATACCGTAAACATGCACAGGGTCTATACTGATGGCAGTAGGCATGATGGAGTAGTGGGCGCGGCGGTGATTATACATTACCCAGACGGCAGTAGCAAGTGCAAGAAGCTGAAGCTGCACAGTAGTTGCACTGTGTTCCAGGCCGAGTGTTTAGCAATAGAGCAGGCATGCTCTATGTGTTATGACCTCGGGCTGGAGCAAGCCACAGTTTTTTCTGACAGCAAGGCTGCTTTGCATGAGCTAACCAACCGCCAAAGCACAAACGCCACTATAAACCGGGCACATAAAAGAATTGCTGCTATTAGGGAGCAAGGACGTCATATTCAGTTCTGCTGGATTAAAGCACATGTTGGACTCCTCGGCAACGAGGAGGCAGACATGGCAGCTAAATCAGCTGCCAGTCAACATAAAGCTCCAGACTTCGCTAAATTCCCTTTGTCATTTCACAAGCGCAATCACCGCCAGGAAGCCAACAAAATTATAGATAACACCTACCGGAACTGTCTAACTGGTAAACACCTCAAGGATTGGCTACCAACTTTAGACACAATCACGAACTTTAGAAATCAGTTCGATTTAAGCTTCCAAATGACACAAGTTTTAACAGGCCATGGGTACAACAAATCATATCTCAAACGTCACCACATTGTAGATACAAATGAATGCCCATGCGACGACAATACGCCACAGACGATGAAGCACCTTATAGAACATTGTCCAAGATACCTAAATACACGCACAGTACACGAAACATATTGCAATATTCACAATTTAGCACCATACAATTTAGAAGAAATATGCAGAAAGGAATCAACAAAAGAGTCATTTAAAAATCACATCAACCACATAGTTAACACATTAAAAAGATTCAATAATACATAGATCTAAATACATACCAAATAGGAAAACATTAATACAGTACATATAATACAGAACAATCACAAAATTGTAAATTAAAATATATCCGTATCACCAGCGGATTCCACCGACGAACTATCACCAATGGTCGCCCGTATCAATAGCGAGGGCCATCGGTAGTATCACAGATTTAAATTAAAAAAAAAAAAAAAAAAACTCATAGCTAACCTAACTCATAGCTAACCTAACTCATAGCTAACCTAACTCATAGCTAACCTAACTCATAGCTAACCTAACTCATAGCTAACCTAACTCATAGCTAACCTAACTCATAGCTAACCTAACTCATAGCTAACCTAACTCATAGCTAACCTAACTCATAGCTAACCTAACTCATAGCTAACCTAACTCATAGCTAACCTAACTCATAGCTAACCTAACTCATAGCTAACCTAACTCATAGCTAACCTAACTCATAGCTAACCTAACTCATAGCTAACCTAACTCATAGCTAACCTAACTCATAGCTAACCTAACTCATAGCTAACCTAACTCATAGCTAACCTAACTCATAGCTAACCTAACTCATAGCTAACCTAACTCATAGCTAACCTAACTCATAGCTAACCTAACTCATAGCTAACCTAACTCATAGCTAACCTAACTCATAGCTAACCTAACTCATAGCTAACCTAACTCATAGCTAACCTAACTCATAGCTAACCTAACTCATAGCTAACCTAACTCATAGCTAACCTAACTCATAGCTAACCTAACTCATAGCTAACCTAACTCATAGCTAACCTAACTCATAGCTAACCTAACTCATAGCTAACCTAACTCATAGCTAACCTAACTCATAGCTAACCTAACTCATAGCTAACCTAACTCATAGCTTTTTTTTTTTTTTTTTTTGTTGACGGAGTGGAGAATGCATTTACGCATCCCCCCCTGGTCGCGGGTAGACCGTGCAATGGGGGGGTATGTGGGACTCGCCGCTCTCGGGTCCCTCTCCTGCGAGAGGGGGAGAGCCTAGCCCTACCCACTAGAACTCCACTCCGGCGTTTCTCCCTCTGAGCCGTTTTCGAAGGCGCCATGGGATCGCGAACATGTCACCATGACGCCCTCCGGCGGCCCCGGCCAAGTGCCAGGGCACCCGCACTAAGGAGGGCGAGACCGAAACGCTTGGTCTCGCCCCCGACAACGTCGTGTGTGGGGCCGTGCAATGCGGGTCCCGTACCCGCTGGCCCCACTAGGGGTCTAGGCGTAGAAAATTTCTTCGCCTTCGACCCCGTTGTCTGCGTCGCATGGGCGGGGCATCTGGTGCCGCCTCGCGCTCGCGCTCCGCCGCCTCCTTCTGCAGCATCACTTGTTCGCAGAAGGAGGCTACCGCCTCCCAGTTCCTCTCGCTGCTCAGCATCGATGTGACGATGGCGTGCAGCGAGAGGTCCCTCAGCCCCGTGTCGGCAACGAGAGCCGTTCTTTCGACGACCCAGCGATTGCACTCTTCTAGAGTGTGCTGGGCCGTGTCTTCCGGCGCTCCGCATTCGTGGCACTCGGGCCCCGGCTCCCTCCCAATCCTGTGCAGGTATTGTCCAAAACATCCATGCCCGGACAACACCTGCGTCATGCGGTAGGTCAGGGTCCCCTTTTTTCTGACCACCCACTTATCCATGCTTGGGAGGATAGCCGCTATGGTTCGAAGACCATAAAGGCTATCCTCCAAGGCATCCCTCCACTTCTCTTGCAGGCGCTCTACCGCTGCCCGCGCCATCCTCTCCCCTTCCTCTGGGTCGGGAGGCTCATTTGCCCTCCTTGCCTCAGCCCTCCATCGGTATCTTTCCGCCAGCACCTCGGCGTCTAGTTCCCACGGCGGGGTGCCGGCCAAAAGACACACTGCGGCATAGGCCGTGGTGCGGTAGGCCCTCGCCATTCTTTGCGCCACCACCTTCTGCGGGCGACGGAGCATGCGCTTAGCACGCTCCTTTAACCGGTCTGCCCACACGGGTGCTCCATAGAGAGCCATGCTTCGAACTACCCCCGCATATAAACGCCTGCATGGGGCGTTCGGGCCTCTCAAATTCGGCAGCAGGCGACTCAGTGCCGAAGCAGCACCAACGAGACGGGGCGCTAATTTAGCGAAGTGTTCTTCGAAGTTCCATCCTCTGTCCAGGACGAGGCCCAAGTACTTAATGTGGGCCCCGACATGGATGGCTTCGCCCTCGACCTTGATTTCGGCGTTCGCTTGGACCCGCCAGCGTCCCCCAAGGACCATGGCTTCGGTTTTTTGAAGGGCAACGCGGAGCCCCAGGAGACGTATACGGCTCACCATCATCTCTGTAGCCACCTCTGCCTGCCTCATAGTCTCCTTTTGCTGTCCACCCCGCACAGCCACAAGGGTATCGTCGGCATAGCACAGGGTGGTCATTCGCGGCAGTTGCGGCCCCCGGAGCACCCAGTCATATCCGAGGTTCCACAAAAGGGGTCCGAGAACGGATCCCTGTGGAACCCCGCACTCCATGGCCCTTGCGCGGCGAACACCGTTCTGCTCGTAGAGCACTACCCGCCCCGTCAGGTAGTGTTCCACGACCCCTGTAATGTACTGGGGCACGCCGTGGTAACGGAGGGCCTCACTGATTACCGCGTAGGGGAGAGAGCCGAAGGCGTTGGCTATGTCAAGTGACACTGCCACTACTCCCTCCCTTTCGCCCTCGGCGAGAACCGCAAACTCCCGAAGCGCACCCACCGCATCCAGCGTTGACCGTCCCCTACGAAAACCGAACTGGTTAATGCTCAGGTTGGGGCCCATTTCCTCCATGTGCCGCTGGATGCGCGCCGCGAGGATCCGCTCGAAGAGCTTTCCGACTTCGTCCAGCAGAACTATGGGACGGTAGACCTAACTCATAGCTAACCTAACTCCGAGCCTTACCTAACCACTCTATCGATGGAACGACTACCCAATTCGATGGCGTATCTTGATAGCGCGATCTGATTTTACTTGTAAGCTACATGTGCGCCATCTATCGGATTTTTCTAAGATCAGCGGGTTATACAGTAAGCATAATACAGCATTGCTTTATGCATAATAGGTCCGAGGCGAGTTTCTTGATGTAGGGTTTAATTTCTAGTATTTTAGGTATATTACTTTATTGTTAATGCTTATCGTTTCGCATTTGCAAATTAAATGTTTTTGCTTATTTTTATTGACTGAATTTAAATATGTCCGATCTGTTTTATAACTGATGTGCAGCACCAATAAGAGAAACATATCACAAATTAGATGTCACAGTTTTATTGAACAATTATGTTTTAATGATTAAGTTATTCTAACTTTTACAATGGCAGAATCAGATGGAGCCAATCCTTCGACTTGTGCTCGAAGCCGCGAGCTCACGTGGACCGGCCGGGCGCGGTACCGGACATGGTGGCGGCTTTGTGGGCGCGGTCGGGGTGGTCGGTGTCGGGCGTGTGGGAGCGGCGTGGGGCGCGGTCGTCGCTGTCGGGAGCCGCTGGGGGGGAGCGGCGGGCGCCGGGCGGGGAGGCGAGCGCTCCCGTTGCGCATTCTTGTCTCTCCAGCGCCAAACGCATTCTGGGATGTCTGCCAAAATAACAAATTGTTTTAGTACGAGTCTCACACCTGACTGATCTCATTCTTGATGGTTGATATGAATATGAGAAAAACTGTTCTATACGTATGATTTATTGTAAGCCAAGGTAGTAGTAGCTACAAGCACGTATAGACGTTATCTAACGAAATAATTAAAATAATGGCTGATTTTTCAATCCTTCGTTAAAATCTCTTCTATTCTAACCAGATGGTTTATATTGGTCACATATAGGAACTCCATGTTTCAACATTTTTCCCATATATGAAAACACTTATTTTAGGTCGTGGTGTACATTTTAAGTCGTGATTATTTTACAACTAGCTATAGTCTAATAGAGGTGAGAGAATCGTGGTTCAGAGAATTCACCTCCTCACGTAAGGTGGAGTTCCCGGGCTGCAGCTTCGGGTACCTGCTGAAGAACTGCCGCACGACGCAGTCCACCAGCAGCTGCGAGCGGTCGCAGCCGAACGGCCGCTCCTTCACGTCCGCGTTCTCAAACAGATAGTTTCCATCTACAAATGTAACAAGATTTACACTTTTCTACTGGCAATACTAGCATAGCTCCTCTGGTTTACGATGATGAGTGACGCATTTCTTAATATCGTGACACTAAACTTCAATCTACTCGCTATTGTGAAATAGAAGAACTGTTTTTGTCTATTAATTGTGTATGGAAAATCCCTAAAACGGCGCTTATGATTTTTTCTTTCTGTTACATAATTATTTTATTCAAGCAAAATTAACACAACTACTATAGCCATCTAGCAGGGAGTAGATGAACTACAGAACTCAGATAGCTACACCACTTAGTACTAAAGCAGTAAGATATTATTAATGAGTGTAGCCCCTGCCAGTGCCACTCCTCGTGCGACTTGTACACTTGTAGTTAGAAGTAGATTTGCCTGGGTTTTATCGCTTTTTCGTAGGGTACCTTCGAATTCTGATGATTCACTGAGGAACGCCTCATCATTCATCATCTCATGTGATCTTATTTGGTAATATATATCCTTGCTTTTTCTTTCTCACTTCGCAAGCATTCTCGCTAAAATATTTATTTAATTAAATAAAAAAAAATACAGAGTGGGGGATTTTACGGTACAGGAAAAATTGAAGGTGTTTGAGTTTTTGAGCCATGGAAGTTTATAGGGCTAAATGTTTTAGGGTGCGGCTCCACTGACGCGGAGCGGAGCGGTGCTGTGCAAAATTGACCAATTACATTCTTCAAATTCGAATCCGATGCGGTCTCATTGGCCGAGCTCCCACAGCTCCGCTCCGCTCCGCGTCATTGTAGCCGCACCCTTAGTGACCAGGAAAATTATTCTGAATTTTTTACAATTGGCGCAACTAGTGGCGATAGTCAGTAATAGCGATAATTTGTCTTCATCGAAGTAATATTGTTTGATCGTCTCTTGCATGATCGCCACCTGGAACATTCCCTCCTCGTCTATGATCTGGAAAAACAACCGGGCTAAGTACCTATTCGTAAAATATGTTGTAGTTTAATAAGCGACTGACAGATCAATTATACAATATCGTGTACCTCCCCCCCCTCTAACTTTTGATCCGTAGGTCCAAAACATATGAAATAAAATCATGAATCACTGGGCTTACGGAATAATAAAAAAAAACTATTTTGAACATAATCGGCTTAGCCGTTTTTGAATAACTACGTAACCCTACACTGAGCATGGTCCAACATGCTCTCTGCCGGTTTTTTTTCTTATTAACTACCCGCATACTTTTTTTAATTATTAGTCCGTATTTTATTAACTAAGACCCATCTTTACATCACTTGTTTAAATAAAAGAAGGAAATAAAAGGAATTGAAAAGTTCTTACTTTTTTTTATACTAGTAGGTACTTACTACCTAAAAACTACTACTAATATCTAAATTCGTTTTTTTTTCAATCCTTCACGTTAGTTGTAATAGATAAAATCACTGCTGGCCATTTAATGTCACTAAATTTCTTGTTAAAATGTACAGTATACAGTATACCTAAATATACACAGACATTGTAGTCCTTTTTTGAAGTCGGATGACTGAACTTTTTTTCCTGTCTAGTTGAATTTTGGAAAATATTACGGAATCTTAAAAGTGAGCCTTTTAAGGGTTCCGTACTAACTAGGAACCCTTTAAGTTCAGTTAATGGGGGGGGGGGGGCGCAAATTTGGCGCTTGCCCCGGGCGCCTTTTACCCTAACTACGCCCCTGCACTACTCATAGCAACGTCGTATGTCAGTATTGAATCAGAACTGAGACAGGTGCTTTGTTTCAAGTAATAGGTATTTGTTACTTAGTGAGTTTTGTTTGTCAACCGACGACATGTAGTGAAACGGTTTCGTCGACAGGTCGTACTCGTAAGATATTACCCAGCCCACGTCGTAGAAGAGGCAGCGCCAGACGCAGCCGTGCAGCGCGGGCTGCGCGGGCGGCGAGCTCGGGATGGGCGCGGGGCGGCGCGCGCGCGCCAGCACGTCGCGCAGGCGCAGCCCCTCCAGCTGCGCGCACACGCTGAGCCAGCTGTACACCAGCTCCACGAACTGCTCCTTGTGCTGCGGCTACCCGTCACACGGAACAATTACGTTTAATAGTCAGTGGCCCAGCCGTAAAGCGCAAACAAGGTACGCATGAATTATTTTTTGGAACTTTGTATATTATTAGGGTGCTTCTTATTTTTGCAATTTTGTGGGATGTTCGAACCAATAAAGGAACTCTTTGCTCTCCCGATTGCAATTTTTTATGGGGCACCCTCCCATTTTGTTATTTGACAAGTAAACTATAATTGTTTTTTTTTCGATTATTATAAACAAAAATTAGGGGTCGCTACCGAAGTAATAAAAAAATGCCTAATTTAGCCTTTCTTGAACTTCGTAATAGCCCTTTTATTGATTCAAACATTCTACAAAATTGCAAAAATAAGAAGCACCCTAATATATATATTTTTTGGTCAATCTTTATCTTTCAAATTGCAGTGAAAGAATTTTCGGGGAGGAACCGGCTTATCCCGATATGATTTAGATTCTCACCTGAGACGGAAAAATAATTTGACAATTGTTTTCTAAAGCCAAATCATGGGATAACAAGATTTGGCTTTAGAAGCAAGCTTTAATAAGCTGCGTGTGCCATCGTGCTGCTAATGATTCGATGAGCCGTAGCAAAATGCACGAGAATCACTTAAATACGTTATATTTGTAGATACTGCTACTAAATAAAGTTTTGCCTTTAATTCCAAGGATAAGTAATCCATTTATATCACAATATCTGCCTACCGTGACCTCCAGACGTGTTTCTCGTATCAAGCAGTCCTTCAGAATCTTGGCCTGCTCGCAGGCGGGCACGTGGTCCGAGGGCAGCGGCGCGTGCGGGAAGTTTACTGCAAGATATTCAACATTAATGAAGGAACATTATGGGCGTTGTTAACTTTGAATACTAATTTCCTATTTTTGTCAAAACATATTTAGTGTTGATAATAGTATTTAAGAAATTGAACAGACAATCCACGTGTTTGTTCATCAAATTAATGACTATTGCGTTACTTACATTCATTTTAGTATTTAATTAAGATCAAAATACACCGTTTGATAACAATTTAGCATTCCTCGCGAGCGTGTTTGAGGTTATCTCCGTTCATCCCGTTTATTACTATTGTATAAAATCTGTGACCAGCAACGGAGAGCTGACGGTAATAGAGGTGTGCGCCACGCCGGCGCGGCGGCGCCGCGCCGCGGGACCCACGCCGCCGCCGCCGCCGAGGTTTTCAACATTCACGCCGCGACAAAATAAAAATTATTTAAATTACGCGCCACGCTGATCAAATTGACATTAAACAATAATATGCTTGCGAATATCGACAAGCGGTTCCATCTGACCGAAAAGATTGTCTGCGCAGCACTTCTGGATTGCAGATTTTCAGGCCTAAAGGAGATTGATACGTACCTACGAAAAAAACACTACTCGGGCAGAATTGTTCCCAATTGTACAGATTTATTTTACAGAATTCCAAGTCTACACATTCCCAATACTACAGATTTACAAACCTACAGAATCCCAATACGGGAAACCGTAATATTCGCATATTACGGTTTCCCATGTCTACAGAATTTCAATGTTACTAATTCCTAACTCTACAAATTACCATGCCTACAAATTCCTTTGTCTACAGATTCCATATTCTCTAGATTTCATGTCTACTAATTCCCAACTGTAATGCTTTTTTCAACACACTTGCTCGTAAGTCGTAGTAACGTAGGTCTTATTGAACCGCTTTTAGGCTTATTATCGTAGGTATTATTAGCTTTGTGTTTTTTTATTATATTATATTCTTCACATCGTCAATCCCACAGTGTCTGAAGACAAAAGTTGGACACTGATGGTACGGCCGGTCCACAAGTTCAAGGTCACTCAGCGAGCTATGGTAAGGTAAGGGCTATGCTCGGCGTCTCTTTGCGAGATCGAATCAGAAATGAGGGTATCAGAAATCGGTGATTTCTATGCCGGCGCACACCTCTAGACGGTAATAATTAAATAGTTAAATGTTATATGGCCGCGTACGACCGGCGCGGTAAAAGAAGCCGCATAATACCAACCATAGATGCAGCGGCTGACGACACTGCGCGCGCGCTTGATCCGCGACGTCTCGTAGTAGTACTCCATGTCGCGCAGCATCAGGATGGGCTCGAAGTACCCTTCGATGTCTCCGTTAAGCTGTTAAGTCAATCGCGTACTTTTTCGATCATTACATCGTTTCTTGGATATTATTAGTAAAATATGTTTATTATCATCATCTAATGATATTGTTTGAAAGCATCATGTCCTTTTAATACATGCGGCAACAAACTTAACTTCGCGCCTTAGGCAGTTTCCTGTAGTTCCACACAAAGGTAATTAAATCATTCTTATTGCTGGAATCACTATTGTTAGCGATATTATAATAGAAAATATTTTTGAGTGTTTTTCCATTTTTCGGCGAATAAATAATAATAGTTATTTGTTGTACAAACAGCAACACTCCTAACGGACCATTAAAGACAGAGCAGAGAGAAAATGAAAGAGATAAATATAGTTATATCATGTCAACTCAAATCTCAAATTCTCAATATTTCAAATTAAATAATACACGGGAATGTTGATCGTTCACACTGTTCGCAACTTGGTCGAATAATACAAATCGGGATCCGAAATCTTATGAGACTAGTATCACGACTTCGGCCGAACTCTGCTGACCAATGGGGCAGGCATTGCTACGGTTAACCAATGATCGCTCGCGGTTTCTTCAGAAGGTGACATTACCATGGTTACGTAATAACAAAAACGTTTAACCAACGATTGATTGCAATTTTTCCGGAAGCTGACATTACTATAGTTACGTTACATATAACATCCGCTTTAGTCCTGGAGACGTCAATCTAACTTCAGAGCCGGTAATTTGACTGCTAAGCTGCTATGTAGAAATTTACGTTCATTTTCCTTTCAACGGCTGTCACTGTCAGATATTTTTTCAAAGTTAGAATTTCAGCCAGAAACTATCAAATCTCTATTAATTTGTATGGCTACTGACAGATTAAAGGATTATAGGTAGACTGTCAAACGTCTATCTACCATATTTCCACAAAGGTTACATAAGTATTCAACTAAAGTCAACTAAGAGATGTGATGAATTATAATAAAGACAGCAATAGCATTTGTCTCTGTCAATGAAAAAAATAATTTAAAATTGCCCGATAACATGGCTATTTGTAAAAATATCTTGATTTGGAAAAATACCTCTCTCTCCTAAAAATACCTTGCCTCGTCAGATAAATCATGAAATCCGATTTGAAGAAACCATGATTATTTTTTTTTATTTTTTTTGTCAGGTGCCTACAGCCTCCTTGCGGAGTTTGCTGGGAGTCTTGGCTGGCGTTGGGAGGTCTCCTTTTGGGCCTCCAAACGGTTTTAGACAAATCTATGAAGAACTGTCGTTATCCAGTTTCCACAAGGAACAACGACATCTAGCGTCTAATCATGGCTAATTCTTAATTTTCGTAGACGAAGGAATTTTTATTATGTCAACTAGTTTTCAAATACTGAAATTTTGACGCAACAAAGATTCGATGACATATCATCGGGGACCATCGGAAATGTCGCGATCGTGCCTACTAACGAAAAATACCGAACCCATAATATTACACGACCAAATTGCATCCTTTGCCAAGTGGCTCAACATTCCTATGTAACTGACACGTGACTGTAAGTGTGATTCTCTTTCATACAATATTTCCAATTTCTGAAGTGTATACCTAGCTGTGTTGCTGTTTGTACATACAAGGGTGCAAAGTTGTATTTTACCCGCGAGTATGAAATTGAGCCACGAACGAAGCGAGTGGTTCTAAAATAGAATCCTGAGCGTAGCGAGTGTTAACATACGAGAAGTAAAATACATTTGCATCCGTGTATAACACACTTTTATAACACTTTTCCCCTCACTGTAGCGGGAAACTTATAAAAGGTAATTATTAGTTCACATTACAATCCTCCTGAGGTTACTTAGTTAATTTTCGAAATGCATTATGTATTTTTTCGCCGTGTGGTGACGGCAGTAAGAATACATTTGTCACCACCCCAACTCCTCCTGCGAGTGTCGTAAGAGTCGACTAAACGATTGAAGTGTCACTTACCATTCTACAAGATTGATGATGGGCAGCAGCGTCATCCTAGTGGACACATTACTGCGATCGCCAATCCGCTTGCCCAGCGTGGCGATTATGGGTATTTACCTCCTAATGCGTCTATACGAATAGTTAACAGGAGAGGCCTACGTCCAGCAGTGGACTATTTAACATAGGCTGATGATGATGATCATGTATTTAATGCAAGATTTTGCCGCAGTAACTTAGCACGAAAAAGTAAACTATTTTAACACATTCCTGTAGTTGCACACCCATTTAATGCATTGGATTAAATCATTCTCATTAGTTATTTTTACAAAATTATAGCAGAACACTCTTAAGGTTGTTTATTTCAGTATTTTTATGCGTGTCCGAGTCGGTGAATAAAGATTGACCCATAATATTCTTTGACAATGTTGACATTTCCTGCGTTTTGTGATTGCGTCCAGTCATTTTATCATCCTTCACTAGAACAAAGGTTATACTTATGGAATTGAAGGTTTTATGTGTTAAAATGATCATATTAGAGTCTGGCTAACGAAAGCTGAGAATGAGTTTTTTACGGAACTTTTCATATGGCATCACAAGCTGAATTGTCAAACGTCATGTTCTGTCTTTCGTTCGACTTGACACCCATTGCTCGCTTTCCACAATTGCAACGTTTTAAGGTGTTTATGATGAAAAATACTATGAAAAGTAATGTTCGTAAGCTGCTGCGTACTGTAATAAGTAAATATAAAGAAAAAAAAGAGGAGAAAATCATCGCTTAAAAGGAAAAACATGAGTGTTTACATACGATATCGGTGTTCCTAGGTTAGTACGTAGTACCATTTTGATACTTACCTTTATTCAATAAATTTTCTTGTACTCATTATCTAATATACTATCGACTATAATAGATTTAAGTTTGTATTTATGTTAGGTTGATTTAAAATGGTCATTTGTTTTTTTTACCAGAAGGTCTGGGAGAGGTTGAAGGAGTTAACGCTGTCAAAAATACGGTAGAAAAGTTATGCGAGTTGGAGAAGAATGAAAAAACTTCGCGAGTATAACTGCCTCAGATTGGAAATCAATGACTGACCATGTCATTCATGTGGAAGATAAGTACAGCGAAAGAGACAATGTCATAAAAACTGCATTAGATGAGTTTATTATGTGATTTATGTGTTATGGCACAAATAGTATGAATCATTAATATGAATCATTGTATGAGTTTTTTAAGTCTGACTTTAATTATTCTGAATAAAAAATATAAATATTTCGTTTCCTATTTATTAAAGTCAAAGTCTAAGTCAAATAATTCTTTATTCAAATTGGAATAGCAACAAACTCTTTTGAATTATCTAAGTATTGAAACTACTTCCCAAGAAAATACACACACCGGCAGAATTATATTTTTTTAGTACAGATGGTGCATTACTCCCTATCGGTCGTGTTTTAAAAAATCGCCACTCGTTTAGAATTTCACGTTTTTCGCACTTGTGTCGTAATGGACAATTTTATAGGTAGTTTTAATCATGATTACACCCATTCTGCGATGATACAATTTACAAATCGTTACTAATATTACCTATACCTATGTATAGACATATAATAGTGTTATATCCAAGTGTGAAAATCACTCTGTTTTTCGGCCATATTATGGTATAATGACTATAGTGATATGAAGAGCTGAAAAACATATCAAATTTTAAGCCAATCTGTTTAGTTATTTTGAAGTTATATCATAGGTTCGACACATTACCAAGCTAGTTTTAACTTTTTACATACATATGTATGTAAAATGTTAAAACTAACCACAAAATAGCTACATAATATGTATGTAAAAAGTTAAAACTAACTTGGTGTTGTCGAATCTATGATATAACTTGAAAATAACTAAACAGATTTGCTTAAAATTTGATATGGGATCCATTTAATAACATGGGTCATCATTTAGAGTAGTAGGTACCTACAATACCTACATCATATTGCATTGTGTCATGCAGACAAAGTTGCATGGAACAGCTACGTTATGTACATATACGAGTATATAATATATTAATTTGGATTGTAATAAATACAGGTAATTTAACAAAATAATTTTAAGTTTTAAATATATTACAAGTATCAAGACTGATTTTCGGGGTGCAACCCAGTGATACCATACTCTATATTTTATTGATTTGCCGCCATTTCTCATTCTCAGCTTTCGTTAGCCAGACTCTATATACAATTTTGTATTTTACACTAAATTTTCAAACAATTTTTTTTATTATAAATATTATAATTAATGTGGAACGACTCATTCATGAGCATTTTACGTTTTGTTATCTGCTACATCGCGCTACGCTCCATGGTCATTACTTTGCCTCACAGTCCTCACATGTGAATAAGATGAGGGTTCACCCGCTCGTATTAAAGGATAAAAACGAGCGCTTTACGAGCTAGTGAGGGGAAAAAATATCTCTTGACATCTCTGTCTCTGATAATGCGTTTTGTATTGGCATCTACTCAAATTGTGTGTATAGAATATATTCAATATCATTCACAAAAATTGTAGATACGTCTTTATCGTGGCGGCTGTAGCGGCGCGGGCTGCGTGAGTAGCCTTGGGGCATGGCGGCGCCACGGCACGGCGGAGGCTCACCCAGCTCATGTCGCGGAAGAAGCAGCCCCAGGCGCAGTCGAGCACGTCGTTGTCGTGGCGGCTGTAGCGGCGCGGGCGGCGCCAGTAGCCTTGGGGCATGGCGGCGCCACGGCACGGCGGAGGCTCACCCAGCTCATGTCGCGGAAGAAGCAGCCCCAGGCGCAGTCGAGCACGTCGTTGTCGTGGCGGCTGTAGCGGCGCGGGCGGCGCCAGTAGCCTTGGGGCATGGCGGCGCCACGGCACGGCGGAGGCTCACCCAGCTCATGTCGCGGAAGAAGCAGCCCCAGGCGCAGTCGAGCACGTCGTTGTCGTGGCGGCTGTAGCGGCGCGGGCGGCGCCAGTAGCCGCGGGGCATGGCGGCGCCACGGCACGGCGGAGGCTCACCCAGCTCATGTCGCGGAAGAAGCAGCCCCAGGCGCAGTCGAGCACGTCGTTGTCGTGGCGGCTGTAGCGGCGCGGGCTGCGCGAGTAGCCGCGCAGGATCTCCAGCGTCACGCCCCACTGCTCCCACTCGTACGCGCAGTCGTCCAGCACGGCCATCAACACGTTCTCGGCGTATTGAAGATGGCGGTGGTCCTAACGTGAGGAAACATTATACGTACAAGGCAGCCACTCATTTATGACAAACGTGGCCACATGCCATGTAGAACACATATTTTTGTGACTTAAAATGTCATATACCAAAGGAAACGACCGAAGGATTTAAACCCATTCGACAGCTTTCGCAGCTGATACCTAAAATCAATCAGTCACTTGGTCCGACCCGGTATATTTGTTACTTACAAAACGCTGATAAAGGTCCATGGGCAAATTTGTATGGGCACTGCCCTCACCCACCAACGGAAATGAAACATGTCTTATTTAATAGATCTTGACAAACTCATGATTTTGTAGTATGACGAGAATCGCCCTATGTATGGGGTTTTCTTGGAAAACCGTGTTTTGTTTGAAGGGTGAGACATGGCAGTTCAATTGCTGGATATTGTGGCATAAGATCTTTACGTCAATTAGTCGGTAACGCGTACGTGATAACCATGAGTTGTTACATCCGTCTTTATGCTGCGGTGACTGTTTAGCATCACGCAGCCCCGTATGCTTGTTTATCAATCAACTAGTATAATAAAAAAAACTTTCAATGAAATGATCAAAAAGTATCTAAAAACAA
>JALPQI010018865.1:0-16256 GCA_025490895.1 Thaumatotibia leucotreta
ACGACACTTTGAAAAAGCTCTGTCACTCTTCAAACCTTGGATCTTTCTCGCCGTTAGGAAAAAATAAGCGAAACTCTATACACAGTTCATGCCACAACCATCGGATGGCGACAAAGTGTGCCCGAACATTGGTTGTCAAATAGAATTGCAACGTCTGACTAAGCTCACAAACTCTATACAAGCTGAGTTACAGGCCCACCAAAATCAGCTTTTGCAATTGAAGACCCAAAGCATATCACCTTTGCCAAGTCTAACGTCGCCATCTTCGAAAGACACGGGTCACAATGTTAAATTTGACTCTACACAAACTGTCCATAAACCACGAAGCGTAAAACAGCCTGTTTGTGTTACAACTAGAGTAGAACATGCATTGCCACCCGATTCCAAACTGTGTTTAATAAGTGGTCATTCAAACTACTTGCTGCGACAAATTCAACAATCTCGACCCCATGAAAACACGCATGTCTACTTGAAGCCAGGGGCAGACACAAAAGAACTGTTTTCGTGATCTTTCAGGAAAACTAAGAGACTTTAATTGTAGTGACTTTTGTGTTGTTTATGTAGGCGCCAATGATTTTAAATATAGTGCAAATTATCCAGATATAGTTAACTTCATAAGAGAGCAGGTGAATACTGTACAACATACCAATGTAATTATTTGTATGCCAACATTTATATGCAACAAATATTATATTCTCTTTAACTACCGTGTATCGACATTTAATAGGATGTTATACATTGACAATAGGCAACAAAAATACTGTTTCACTTTGGATTCAAATTTGAATTTGTACCATAATAGTAATGCATTCTCACGGTCCGGCATTGTCAGCAAACAGGGTTTTATAGCAATCTATAATGACCTTATCAAACTATTAAGATTGGTTGCTATTGACTCAACTTCTTGTACTGTTCCTTTGTCTTCCAATAATAATAAGTCTAGTAGCAATTTGGCTGGTGGATCCCCGGCTGCGTTTTTCGTGCCCAACCGCCAACAGAAAATGCATAAATTAGAGATATTTTATCAAAATGTAAGGGGCCTAAAAGGCAAACTAATACCAACAAAGGCTATAATATCTATATTTGAATCAGATGTGCTAGCATTAACAGAAACGCGACTGGACGCCTCAGTGCATGATTCTGAACTATTCCCTGAGAATTTTTCCGTGCTGCGTTTGCGACCGCCCTGGTCGAGGGGGAGGCGGCGTCTTGCTTGCAGCGCGGGCTCCCTATACCTTGCGGAAGTTAGATTGCGGTGCTCAGTCGCAAGATGAGATCATCTGTGCACTTCTGACCAAAGGGTCACCTCAAATGTATTATATGTGTGCTCTATTTAGCTCCTAGAATACCTGATATTCGTTATAATTCTGCATTTCAATGTTTGGAAAGAATTATAAGCAATTATACTTACCCCACTGTAATAGTAGGTGATTTCAATTTATACTCTGCCACAACGAATGTGCGCAATGCCTATGATTACTTTATTAATTATTGTAACTTGGCTCAACATAATAACGAGTTTAATAATCTAAACCGAGTACTTGACTTGGTGCTGTCGGACGACGCATGCGCTAAAATCATAGTTACCAAAGCTATCACAGGGCTTGTATCGGTTGAGAATTATCATCCACCGCTAAACATAGAGCTCTCTTACCCCTGTCAACCCAAAAAATATTTAGATAACCGTCCCCCCAACCGTAAGACCACCCTTGACTGTGCACCTAAAAGAAATTTCCGTAAAGCCAACTTTCATCTTCTGTACCACAAATTGGCCAGCACGGATTGGTCTTCCCTTTGCAACATAGGTGAAGTAAATGACTGTACAGACCGTTTCTACGCGATTTTAGATGAAATTATTACAGAATGTGTACCGCCAATTAGACCTAGGAATGGACCGCGTCAACAATACCCGCAGTGGTTTACAGCAGAACTTATTGAGCTTAACAAACTAAAAAACCAATATCACAAGCTGTTCAAACAGACAAGTAACCAACTGTACTATGCATTCTTCACGTACTATCGGAGATTATTAAACATCCAGTCTGAAGCTGCGCTGCAAGCATATGTTAATAACCTAGAAAATAATATAATATGCGACCCCGCCGCTTTTTGGAAATATGTACAGCGTAATCGAGGTACCAACCAGCCCGCGAGTTTTGGCAATATGACATCGCAGGAAGTGGCGGACTCTTTCGCAAACTTCTTTTAAAGATGTATTTCTAAAAAAAAACCCTACACTCGACGTAGCGGCTGCACGCTTGCCTGTGATTAACGAGGCAGCCAACCCTAGTGATCGACTAATCACTGTTGAGAGTGTAAGTGACGAGGATGTTCGCTTAGCGATTAAGCACTTGCGGGTGAAATCCACACAGGGACCTGACGGAATCCCCCAATACATCGTTAGGGATTGCCGCGAAGCATTTGTCCAACCTCTTAAGGCAATATTTAACTTGGCACTAAAAACGAAAACATACCCGTCCGCCTGGAAAACATCTAAGGTATTACCCATCCATAAATCGGGATCAAAATCAGATGTCCACAATTATAGGCCAATTGCCGTGCTCTGTGTCTTTGGAAAGGTGTTCGAATCAATTCTTCATACCAAAATATTTAAACAGTTAAGTGGCTGGTTTTGTGATGAGCAACATGGTTTTTTGCCAAAGCGCTCAACCACATCAAATTTATTAAATATTGTCTCGTTGATATCGAATAATCTTGACCAAGCAAAACAAGTCGACGTAGCCTACTTCGATTTTCGCAAGGCCTTTGATCGGGTTGACAGTGACATCTTGCTTAGGAAGTTGTATATGTGTGGTTTCGCGACCAACTTGCTTGAATTTGTGGCTGACTACCTTTCTGATCGGTTTCAATATGTGCAATATGCTGGCTCCCGATCTAACTCGTTCATGGTTGGTTCCGGAATTGGACAAGGGAGTAGCCTTGGGCCTCTCCTATTTCTGGTTCTCATTAATGACCTGCCCTCAGTTCTTCAGTTTTCAATGTGCTTGTTGTTTGCCGATGATTTGAAGCTAGCCTTGCCTATCGAGGGCCCTGCTGATATCAATAAACTGCAGTCAGACATTGACGCCATTACAACCTGGGCGCAAAGAAATAGTCTCGACCTTAACGAGGACAAGTGCACCGTCATGACCTACTCTCGAGGGCGATCCCCTTTATGCCTGAATTATGCAATCGAAGGGAAACCTTTGAAGAGAGTCAATGAAATTAAGGACCTCGGCACATGGTTTGACTCGCAGCTCACATTTCGCCCACATATATCCAGGGTCTGTGGTGAGGCAGCGAGATGTCTTGGGTTTGTTATCCGCCAGGCCAAAATCCTTTCGAACAAGCAAGCCATCAGCATCTTGTACAATGCATTTGTTCGCAGCAAATTGGAGACTAATGCCGCAGTCTGGAATCCGCATGAAAGGAGCTTTATTCTTCTCTTAGAACGCGTCCAAAAGCGATTCGTGCGATTTCTGTATAAAAAAATCTATGGCTTTTACCCCTACTTGTATCCCACTTTGTTTGTTCTTGGGATGGTGGATTACACAAGTCTTGAGGCCCGAAGGAATATTTATCTGGTTAAATACTTCTTTCGACTCATCCGCGGAGTAGTGAGTAATCCCCCACTACTCTCCTTTATGTCAATTCGAGTCCCACTGATTTCCGCCCAATCGCTCCGCGTTCGCAACCGAGGCCTGTTTGCCCTACCACCAGCAAGGACCCGCGCGCTCTCTTTCTCTCCCTTACACCAAGCTCTATCACTACTGAACAATATACTTATTGGTAACAACCAGCTGGACCTATTTTACAGTTCTGAAAACCAATTTCTGACAGCAGCTGGTCGCTACCTAGAATCAATTGTTGCTCCCAGTTCAATTCAATGTTAATTTATTTTTCTTTAAAAACGTTTTATTTGTTTCGTATTGTCAATCTATTTATAATTTATAATGTATTTTATAATGTTATTGATAATGTTATAATGTTTACTTATAATAATATGTATTTTGAAATGATTTTAAGTTTTTACAAGATATTGCTGACATTATAATTATGATAGAATTAATTGTTTGAATATACATATAGACAATAATGTAGTTAATTATGTATAGTTGTCATGTTAAAAGTTAAGTAACGGTTAGCACGTAAGGTTTAGCTGTTAGTGTTGACTGTATAAATAAATAAATAAATAAATAAACAATAAACAATTTAATATTTATATTCAAAATTACTTCAAATTGCCTTATTAAATATTTTTTGATTTGTTGGCAAACTTCGGTAACGTAACATACCCCCTGTATGAAATGAACCGTTCAATTATATTTTACAATTATAATTCAGTCATCCAAATTCGATACTACAAATGGGCATAGTTTATGAAAAAGGATCCAGTCCACAAAAATCTGTCAATTCAATTTAAATGTTATGTCAAAAGGAAAAGTCATTTATTTCTGTGACCAATTTCAGAGTGTGGATCATTTTCGTTAAACTATGTCTAAATAAAACCCCGCGGCCCTACCGCGAAAAACGAGATTCGTAAATTTCGAGGATTTGTCTCTCTCACTCTAATGACGCATTCGTTTAAGTGACAGAGAAAAATCCTCGAAATTTACGAATTTCGATTTTCGCGGTAGTAGACCTGTCTCCGTTAATGGACAGGGAACATACAGTCGATATACTATATTAATTATTAGTTGAATATTATATAAGCTAGTAGCTGCCAGCTGGTCCCGTGCCAAGGCTCGATTCAATAACAAATTATTAGCCACGCTCCCCACTGTTGTATGGAGTTCATTATACATAGGGATGGGCACTAATCGATTAAAATTATTAACTAATCAATCGTCTAAAATGATGACTAATTTAATCGTGATTAATACAATCGACCGAGCTGATGTAAGGAAGTTAACATTTTCTTTAAATCGAAACTAAAAAATGGCTTCTCTAGCAGGCATTCTGCGACCACATAGAATTATTTTCCTGTGTGTATATATATATAATTTACTTTTTATTTCGTGCAATGGCGTGGCGATTACAGCCTGGCAAAAAAGAGTAGAAATTACAAAGTGGCAACATTGTAGTGTCGTCCCGTTTTCTCACGCATATTGATTTGAAAGGGACGACACTAGGATGTTGCTACTTTTTAATTTCTACTCTTTTTGCCAAGCTGTAAGGGTCTTTACCCCCTAATGCGACCATACGCATAGTTTAATATGAGAGACCTACGTCCAGCATTACTGAAAGAAAAGAAAACAAAGTTTTTTTTATTTGTGACAATACATGACCTAATAAACAACATACACATTTAAAAGGACAAGTAACAAGGTTTGCCACAAAACGGTCCCCAATTCAGCATAAAGCTGGGGCCTGTAATTACAGCCCAGCGCTGGTCTTCCATGAAAGAGGCTGATGTGTGTGTAGCTATGTCTCACGGTATTTTAAATACAGTTTCATCATCATTTCAGTCATTTACCTATTTATCTGTAGACGAATTAAAGAAATGAAATATAAAATAAATTTATTTTTCAAGTACCTACGCTTGTAAGGCGCATTCGGATATCAATTTTAGTTTTACAATCTGATTTGACATAGGTACAGTCAGGGAATTTAATTTCCTATCCATTTCGTAGAAATGTTGTTAGGCATTCACGATGCATTAAGGCCATATTCTTTGACCTCTCAACGCTAGGTTTAAGAGTCATCCAGCCTCCGCTAATACCCGTGACAGTCGCCGTCAATGATGACGTGATACTGTAATACTCATAGTGAAAATATTTACAGTACTACAACTATGTGACTAGTGTGAATCCAAACGACATAGTGTAACATAATTTATAATCTGGCAAGCTCTAGCAAGCCATGTGTAAAGTAGACGGTAAATTTAGAAAATACACGGATGCGAGACTATCCCATTAATATTTAATACGAAACTCGTTATAGATCCGCGGTCCTATAATGCGTACAATTTCATAAAAAATGATGCAAACATGCTGATTTTCAAAATTTTTGATATTAGGACTGTCCACGAAAAAAGTATATAATTATACATGATGATCAGGGGTCGAACTAATCATGCAGATGACGCAAGAATGACGTACTTAATTTTGCATTATAGGATAATGCTTTTATTTAAGCTTCCGTGCTGCATATTTCACAAAGTAATATAATAATCGCGAGTAAATCCATTACATTTATACAGGATGAAAGATGTATTGATTGTATTTTGTAGTTACACCCAGGGTATACTTGCTGCTATCATAAAATTTGTGAGGCCTATATTAAAGGGTGTATCATTTATTATAAATACGACTTTACTTGGCCATAATTTTTTATATTACATGTTTATATAAAAACATACATGTGTTCATCCTAGAAACTCGACGTAAACCATTTGGATTAGACACAACTAACCCAATCCAAAATCCTGATCTCCTGAGTAATAAAAAAATATTTCGCTCAAGTATTTATTACAAGAAAATTTACGTTTTGTGAAAAAGACGACATCACACACAAAAAAATCGTACTTTGAAAGACACGCTTTCATGTGCTTCGTAATGTCAAACATTTAGATATTGCCATAGCTCTTATATTGCCCAAAAAAATGACCTGAATTTGTGAAAGGATACTTTAAAGCGAAATATGGTATGTAGCTTACGTGTATTTTGACTTTGACATCTAATATAACTGTCGTGGAGCATTTATTTTATATCTACCTGTTCTAACTATGGATCAAGCCCATGGTGTTTCATTAAGGATTTTATGTATGGCTGATTCTTCTAGCTGCTTCGCTGTTCTCGCACGCATAAGAAAGTGAAGGGCATCTAAAACGTTGTGTAAAAATCCGATTTTATGTAAAACATAAAATCCACCACATTTTATTTGTGTATGCCTGATTGGGGAATCATGAAGACTCCGTTAAGATAATATACTCGGGTAGTATCTTGACCTATTGCTTCTTAAAATAGTACCATGGAGTCGCTGAAATAGTATTACATTCAGCTGTATAGGTTTGTCCGAAATACGTTTGATAGGCAATATTTTAAGCACGATAAAGCCCCTAAAAGAAACAATTTGGAAAGTAGCCATACATTACATACACACCATACACTCAGAACATAGAAACGCAAAATAATACATATTTCAAAAGTTAGACCAGGTTAAACTTGTATTTATAATAAACGATACAGTCTTTAATACTATTTGCGTTTTCTTTGGCTCTATATTTCTGATGTATTGTGTTATCTCCAAAATGCATTTGAATGTTGGTTCTATGTTTAGTATGTTTTGATCACAGCACGTACATGTTTTTGTCAAGTATCTCCAAAAAGGGTAAATTATAACAATATTCTTGTAAATTCGACATTCAATTGTGTATTTAAAACATTAACAAAAGAACGGCATCATGTACTCAACTTACTTATTTCAAATGACACTTTCGTTTTAGTAAAAATATTTTTTGAAAACATTCTATAGATGATTTAACGTCATCCACATTATTAGTACGATCACTGTACATGGTCAAGTTTATCTGTGTTATTATACAGGGTTACTTTTTCACCGTTACAATAAATATGTACCATATCATTGGTATTATAATAGATCACATTTATCAAGTAAAATTTTCAATTTTTTTAAATTTTTATTAATTTACCCTTCATGCAAATGTAACATAGTGGGCGCCATTCCCTATAGCAACTTTAGTCATTCGTATATTTTTCCATTCAATTTTTTTTATGAAAAGCTTATTTCTCAGTACAGATTGCGCATTTTTACGCGCTTGTGCGAGAAGTGGTTCATTTTACGTCAGGTCGAAATCTTCGGAGGGCCATATGTACTGAAAAACGTCGTACGATACACGTGCGGAAACGAAATTCGTAACTCGTGTCGATTTAAAGCACTCCTTTCGGTCGTGCTTTAATTTATCTCCACTCCTTTAGTACTTAATTTTTTTCGCACTTGAATCGAAATGTACTAATTCTCGGTATGTTTCGTAACAATTCGCATTATTTTCCATAATTTTTTTAATTGATAGTATATTATTAGTAGTATTTTATTGATACTCATGTCTGCCTGCGACCACGGGTGTAACGTCAGGATATAATTAAACGTAAGTTTACGCGATTAGGACCCGTTTGTATTTAAAATATGAGTGATAGTCGTGAAAGTTTAAATCAATATAGTGCGACTGCTTGCAAAACATTTCATAAAATAATTCGAATTCCAAAATAAATTGTGTTTTTAAAATTTTATTGGATGATAACGAACTATTATGGATATGAAATCCTATTTTTAATAGATACGAGACCATTCTTAATTATTTCACTATTTTCGTCATGTCAAAATGTGTCATGGTCTTATCACCAGTAGTCATCCTACTGTTTTTATCTATACTGTGTAATATGTTTGTTATTGTTTTGGTTTAATATATTGAATAACATAATTCTATTAATTTAGTCACTCACCACTTATGTTTATTCAGTCTCCGAAGCCCCAGTGATGATAACATTTTTTTCTGTGTTATCACACCAATCTTAAAGATAGTTTGGTTGACGACAGCGGTGCGCAAAATTGACGTACGTCCTCCCTCCAACAGGTCCCGATTGGGACTGAAAGATGACAGCAGGAGCGATCCGGGAGAATAATTTCACATATTTTGTAAGATGAAATATAATTCTTACAATATTAATGATTTCTTCTTGTTAATCGTTGACACAGACTTTGACGTTTCTTCTGGTATATTTTTTTCTTGGTAAAGTTATGTAGTTTCTTAGCAAAATGAGTTTTCATGCAGAGATTAGACCTATGTTTGGGATCGTTTTTTATAGGGCGAAGTTTGTTTAAATACTTAATACTAATCAATGCGCGATAGATCAAGTTCTCAAATGTAACATATATAAGTTTTACTTCATAAGGAAGTAGTATTATTGAGAAAACTGAAAAAAACAAACGGGAATTCTACGCTTACCTCGCCTTAAGGTCGAAATTTTAATTTTAGTATTGATGTGTCAATACCCATTATTTGTCAGTGTCACTGCACGTCACATAGAACCTCTTTACGAAGTTATTTACTTTTCTAATAAATAATTACTTAAACACATGGCAGATGCTGTCAGTGTCAGTCGAGAAAATTGTGAAATAATTTTCAAAAGCGAAATTATTGTGAGCGCAAATGTTAGAGTTACACCAGGAAGGAGTAGGAATTCATGAAATAACACGTTGGTTAAATGTGACTAGGAACACTGCTCGCCGTTGGGTACGGCGATACAATGCTGAAGGAAACCTTATTGATCAAAGGCAAAATAACCATCGCCCGCTAGCATTAGCCGAAGACCAACGCCGATTAATGCGACGTCAATATAATTTGGATGGCTCTACGACAACAGGACGGTTTGCAGAAATGTTTGACGTTCACCCTAGAACACCATGCAATGGATTTTCATCACAGGCGGCCTGCGAAAAAAATTGCATTGACCGAGGCTCATAAAGCAGCGCGACATCATTTCGTCCGTCAGTAATTAAATGTTGACTAGACATCTACAGCATTTTCCAGGTCTCAAACCGGAAGATTACATTTGTGGCGTGGTCATTCGCTATCTTGGTGGATACACGTGTTTTTAATTGAATTTTTCATGACTATTGTGTTAATTTGTTGCGTTGAAAACTTATTTTTTTTAATAAACACCCTGGTCAAGTGATTGATTAAATAAAATTGAATGAGATAAAATACTGTTCTTGTTATGAATAATATATGTTATGAATAAAGAACGTCCGTTATGCTTTTATTGAATTATCACTTTAGTAAATTATGTTAGTTTATCGACAGAAACATTTTGCTTTCAGCCTATATATCGGCACCAGCGGCCCTACCGCGAACTTTGAAATCCGAAAATTTCGAGAATTTGGTCTCTCACTCTCTAATGACGCCTTCGTTAGAGTGACAGAGAAAAATGATCGATATTTACGAATTTCGTAGTTCGCGGTAGTAGACCAGTGTCTGGATTCGTCGACAATCAAAAACTTTGATTCCGAGTTCTAGCCCACCTAACGAAGACCAAAAGTTGCCTGTCGGGGGAAATAACTCGTGTATAAGCGAATTTTGGCATAGTTGTAGGGAATGGTGTTTTAAACCACATACTAAAAGTACTGGTGGTTAGGGGTGGAGCTAACGCGGGGAGAGGGGTGTAAAGGTCCCTATTTTTAATTTTTCGTAAATAACTCGTAAACCGTGGCTTATAGCAAAAAACGTTCTAGTACATAAGGAATCTACATAAAATTCTCTACTAAATAGACATACACATGTTTCCTCTGGGATCAATGTGTCATGAGATAAGAAAGCAAGAAGATGGACACTAAAGAAATAAACACATTTGTTTAAGTAGGTATGGCACATACAGAATGCTCGCGAGCATTCCAAAATATTTTAATGCTCAATTCCTGACCATATTTAGAGTCTTTAATGTTACATAAAATTTCCTGGATTCGGCTTGGTTTCAGAGATAATCAACCTTTTTTTCGAAATAAGTTTTTTGACGTAACTCGTCACAAAACTTCTTTTTGATTACAATGCTACCACAATGTGTTTTAATATTACTACACCTTTTGCCTGGCAATCAAAAAATGGGATAAACTTGACGAAATAACTTGTCCCTAAAAAAAATATGTAAATTAATAATTTTAACAAATTGTTGTTACGATAAAAAGTACTGGAAATGTTAAAAGGTATGCAAAAAGTCTAAAAAAAAGAGAGAAAAAAATATTTTTTTGGTCTTATTTGACATTAGGTCTCATAATAATTTTTGTTTATTTTGATGTCTACAATGCATAGTTAAAATCTTTTGACGATGATTATGAGAATATTTTAGGTTTAGAAGATAATTAGGAATTTTATTTTTACAAATAAGCATACAGGGCACGCCCGGGCGCGTGCATTCCAAAAGATTATAAGTATGCATTCTAGATATCAAAATAAACAAAAATTATTATGAGACCTAATGTCCATTACCACCAAAAAAAAAATTTTTTTTCTCTTTTGTTTTAGACTTTTTGAATACTTTTGACGTTTCCATTACTTTTTATCATAACAATAATTTGTTAAAATTATTTTTTTTAATATTTTTTTAGGGACACGTTATTTCGTCAAGTTTATTCCCATTTTTTTATTACAAGGCAAAAGGTGTGATCATATTAAAACACATTATGGTAGCATTGTAATCAAAAAGAAGTTTTATGACGAGTTACGTCGAGAAACTTATGTCGAAAAAAAGGTTGATTATCTCTGAAACCAAGCCGAATCCGGGAAATTTTATATAACATGAAAGACTCTAAATATGGTCAGGAATTGAGCATTAAAATCTTTTGGAATGCTCGCGAGCATTCTGTATGTGCCATACCTACTTAAACAACTGTGTTTATTTCTTTAGTGTCCGTCTTCTTGCTTTCTTATCTCATGACACATTGATCCCAGAGGAAACATGCGTATATCTTTTTTGTGGAGAATTTTATGTAGATTACTTATGTACTAGAACGTTTTTTGCTATAAGCTACGGTTTACGAGTTATTTACGAAAAATTAAAAATAAGGACCTTTACCCCCCTCTCCCCTCGTTAGCTCCACCCCTAAACACCAGTACTTTTAGTATGTGGTTTAAAACACCATTCCCTACAACTATGCCAAAATTCGCTTATACACGAGTTTTTTCCTCTGAGTTTCCTTCGTTTGGTGTACTATTCCCGATTCATTCAAATAATATAGCAAGACTGAAAGCGATAGAAATATATTTTGTTAGATTTTCGATTACTGTCATCCATTTTTAGCAGTGCCTTGACGTTTTACAGTTCCTCAGGTCAACGTTCTTATTCATATCAGTTGCCTAGTAACACAAACGAATGCGTCTGATATGTCAAAGTAACATTGTGCTTAGTAGATAGCTCTTATGATGACTGTTTGCTATACGATATTGATCCTTAGGTGGGTAGGAATTTAAATTCCCCGACTGTACTAAAACATTTTTTAAGGTCACCAACATAGCCCTCCGTACTAGCAAGCTGAAGTGGCAATGAGCAGGCCACATTGCACGCAGAGCAGATGGTCAATGGGGTTGAAAAGTGCTCGAGTGGAGACCACGGCTAGGCAAACGCAGCGTAGAACGTCCACCCACAAGATAGACAGACGACTTTATGAAGGTTGCCGGGACATGCTGGATGAAGGTCGCATCTAACCGGTACATATGGAGGTCCAGAGGGGAGACCTACGTTCAGCAGTGGACGTCTTATAGCTGAGATGATGATGATGATTAGAATGGGATTCGAAAGTACTGTTGACACAGCAATGTATAAGTCAATCTACGATATATTTATAGTTATTTTCATATATTCATAGTTTCAGTGCAGAGACTTACAGACAATAATAGATTAATTAATCACTCACTACATCTATAAACAACTATTTTCTTGGTAAATTGTGCGTCATTGGTTGTGTCAACAGACTTTCGAATCCCTTTCTGATTCCGGTTTGATAATAAGCGTAACGCGAACTCCGAAGTTTGCAAATTTTAGGGATTTATCTCTGTCACTCTAGTGATGCCTTCATTGGTGTGACAGAGATAAATCTTCGAAAGCAAACTTTGGAGTTCGCGGTTGGCCCTTACGCCGCGGCCACGACATCGGTCTAAGGCGACCGGCTTAGCGGAAAACATATGGAGCTCCCTCTCGTACCCATATCGGCACCCCGCTTCAACTCATGGATTCGCTCGCCGCTGGTCGCCTTAGACCAATGTCGTGGCCGGGGCATTCGATGTAGAGATGCAACGGATAGTTGTTCGGCCCGATACCGGATATTCGGCCTGACCTGCGGCCGAATATTCGGTATCCGGCCGCCGAATATTCGGCCGGTTGTGTTATACCTATTTTGAGTTTAGCTTAGCAGGGGGCGCGTCGTGCAAATTTTGATACTTTTGTGTTTTGTTGCTCGGGGCCTGACTTATCTTGTAACCAGATTCGAAATTATGGCCATAATTATATCCACCTACCTACTGTTTTTAAGTTACAAATAAAAAGATGTTGCAAGTTGTATAGGTAGGAAAGGCTATAGAAAAGAGGCACGGACGACAGCTATAACACTGTTATCAAGGCAGGTGCTGACTTGCCGCTGACTATGTGGCTTATGACAGCAACTGCACCAACTCGTGACTTACGCAAATTTATATTTCCACTTTGGACCATATGGTCCATATAGGAGTCGGTAGAGCTATATAGCTCTTAGTCTTATGGTTAGTCAATGATGTCAAGCCAGACCTGAGAGTCCTTTGAACCTCTTGGGGAACCGACCAACTGACCTACCTACTCTCGGGAACCTAAATGCACCCCACTAATGATTATTATTGTTAGCGTTACTATTTTTTACCTTTTTGTGTTCAATCTATACCCAAAATCAAGCAAAGTTACTATCCGGTATCCGGCCGGATAGTAAGTCATTATCCGGTATCCGGCCGGATAGTAAAATACGGGCCGGATACGCCGGATACCGGATAGTTACCGAATATCCGGTGCATCTCTAATTAGATGGTCTATGGGGTCGAAATGTGCTCGAGTGCACGGTACGGCAAACGCAGTGCAGTAGGCTTAGCACATGATTGATGCGACAGTATGTCGTCACGAGATAGATCTCCCGTCCTTTACTAGCTATATTAACAAAAGAGGGACGGATAGTCTATCTCGCGGCGAGATACTGTCGCGCCTATCCTGTTCTAAGCATACAGGACGTCCACCCACATGATGAACCACAGAATTAGATTTGGATAGAAGAAACAAGTTCATTCGTTTGTATGGCGGCCGAGCGTGTCAGATTTTGTACTGAAGTTGTTACTTGCCTATGATTTTAAATATGTCTCAGGCCCTTGAGTTTTCATATTTTTTTGTGTTGTTGCAATTAATATTACTTAAGGAGGCATTATTCATGTTTTTGTTCACTTCAACTTACAAAATTTGACGCCCGAAAGCTGCAAGCTGCGATTAAAGACGGACAACTCAGTGGATTTCACTGAGTTCATTTGACACGTAGATACGTTTGCTTGATCTATGGTATACTCGTATTACTATATGACATCTGTGTGATGAATAGATGAATTTATGAACTTCGCCACGCCGGGAGACACTGGATGCAGGTCGCTTTCACATACACAGTTGAGGTTTTTTTGGAGAGGCCCATGTTCAACAGATGTCTAATAAATCAACGATTATTATTATTGATGATGATTTGTCAAATAAATCAACGATATAAGTAAATCGGGTCAGCGGAACGAAGTCCCCGAAATCTCCAAACAAGGCCGTAAACAATTCTGCCTCTTGATCACGTACGGGCTTCTTGAGACGAACACTCTATTGTTTATATTCCTTTCATTTTATTCGTAAAACAGAATTCTTTGTGTGTTATAAACGGATATATTTAATATTTAAGTATCTATCAACCGGGTTACTCAAGTAATTTGATAATTGCTCGACATGTTTCGGTCCATTTAGAGGATCTTCATCATGGATATGTGGATATGCTTAATACCTAAAAACAAACCAATCACATCATCAGTCTGTCTCAATCCACTGCTGAATGTTGACCTCCCCTATTAACTTTGCATCATCTTCATCATCATCATCAGCCTGTGATAGTTCCACTACAGGACGTAGGCTCCTATTAACTATGCGTAGAGACGCATTAGGATGTAAATGCCCACAATCGCCACGCTGGGCACGCGGATTGGCGATCACAGTATAATGTGTCCACTATGATGGCGCTGCTGCCCATCATCAATCTTTTATCAAATATTGGTCAGTGACACTTCAATCTCTTAGTCGACTCTTACGAAACCCGCAGGAGGAGTTGGGGTGGTGACAAATGTATTCTTACTGCCGTCACCTGACGGTCCTTTATTAACTTTGCGTATACCCATAATCGCCATGCTAGGCACGCGGACTGGCGATCGCAGTAGTGTGTCCACTATGATGACGCTGCTGCCCATTATCAATGATTGATGTGACACTTCAATCCCTTACGACATCCGCAGGAAGAGTTGGAGTAAGGTGACAAATGTATTCTTACTGCCGTCACCACATGGCTTTAGTAACACCAATAGCACGTGTTTTATTAAAATATTTAAAATGCAAATGAAAGAGACTATGTAACCAAGTAGTATCCGTAGTATATTATTATTATTAATAGCATCCATAACACATAATTATGTATTAATTTAATCCGGCCCCGTACTGTCGCATAAATTGCATGAAATTGCACTGTAATGCACATTTTCTGCGGGAATTATGCACCTTCCGCACCATTTGTTATTTTGGACCGCGTTGATACAAATATATTATTTAAAATAACGGTTATCATTATGTGCTTGAAAGTTTAAAGTTTCGTTGATAATTTGGCGGAAGTACGAGTATTTTCAAAATGGTAATATTATGGCATTTATGGCTTTTGAAATTAACAAGTCAGCATTTTAAGGACTCTAGGTGTTTCAGCCTCTAAGTAAAACTACTGTTACTAGTTTACCATTTTTATTTATGGATAAGTACAATCGAGAGGTTCTTTTTTATGTCTAGGACACGTGCGGCGGCTTCAGTGGTTAGAAGGAAAGAGGGTGTAACGCACCCCCCTTATATACTAAACCCCCCCTATAAATACACGCTCGAACACCTAACCTACGTCACCTGAATACTAAACATAAAATCTGAAAATTCTAATAAGAAAATCTAGAATTCTAATTACCTATTTCTAATACTGCTTTATGGATTAATAATAAATAATCAAATAAACCGGAATAAATAAAGTTAATATCTTGAATTGGATCAGTAATTTGGCCAAATGATCGTTAGTGTGTATTTAGAAACCCTTCGTTGTGTCCGTTGTCAGTAACCGAAATCCTTTTCGCATATAGGTAAGAGTAGAGTATCTTAAGACGTATATTTAATCTAAGTGTAAAAAAATCATTTAAAATAAGAAATAATATGTCAGAATATAGGTAAGGTAAATGTCAGATGTAAGTTATGTCATAGTTAATTTGTCAGATAGAAAGAATGTTGTAAAGTATGTAAAAATAGTCCAATAACATGTCACAATATAAACTAAGAAGTTAAATTAAATTTATAATGAAAATATTTTTATTTGGGGGTTAGAGATACTGCCCCGCCCCGCAGCATCCGTATCCATCTTCCAGTTGCAAGGTCAGGATTCCGCCCCCGTGCTGAAGGCACTAAAGTTCT
>JALPQI010018866.1:0-20086 GCA_025490895.1 Thaumatotibia leucotreta
AAGTTTGACCGTTTTATATTGTATTAAATTAGTGAAATACTTTATTTTGCATAAAAAAATTTCATCAACTATCAAATCTTGGAAAATATATTACTTTAAAACTGTTTTTTGCTTTTGTCTCAAAATCGACTTTTGTCAGTTACTGTGTTTTAGAAATTGCACGACAGAGCAAGTGTCACATTTTCGTAAAAAACATGGGAGGTAAAAACTTAATCGCGACTACAGTATAAAATATTACTAAACTCTAAAGTTCTAAAAAGTTAGGAAAAAACTTTTCAAAGTTTTAAACAACCACAACTTCCGAGTTGCAAAGCATAAACAAAGGTGTAAGAACTTACCACAAAACGGCCGCAGAGTAAATATCCGAGATGTTTGGCAATCCACTAGGGCATATTTCGATTGAACCGAAGACACTACGAGCCGTACGCTAGGTGCGAGCGTTCCATCGCGCAGTTCAACTACTACTGACGACAAATAATCCTCGAACCCTATTCCCTGTGTCCGAATTGTGGAAGACCAGTTTAATGAGACACCAGGATCCAGTAACGCTATTGGTACTCGGAGGGGGAGTATAAACTGGATGGAAGAACCATCAACTCGGCGACCCAGAGACGAAAATACTGTCATGCGCGGTAAAGTTTATAAGGCAACCGCGATGTCTGGAACTGGGATCAAAGGCCCGTTTCTCAAAAGCTTATAACTTGTAATACAAGTGGAAGTTTTTACAAGCTTTTATTTAGTTTCACCTGTCCCGTTGTCTGTCGTTCTGTAATCAAATCTTGCAACTTAAATTTGATCCACTTCCCGGTTTCCGATTGAGCTGAAATTTAGAATGCATGTATAAATCGGATGACAATGCAATGTTATTGTGACATAGAGCTGATCTGATGAAGGAGCCGGAAGGTGGCCATAGGAACTCCGTAATTAAATGATGCAACCCTATCGAGTTTGAGCCCATTGGATTAGTCTTGACGAGTACTTTGATACTATATGGTAACGAGGGTCTGATGATGGAGCCGGAAGGTGGCCATAGGAACTCCGTAATTAAACGATGCAACCCGATCGAGTTTGAGCTCATTGGATTAGTCTTGACGAGTACTTTGATACTATATGGTAACCAGGGTCTGATGTTGGAGCCGGAAGGTGGCCATAGGAACTCCGTAATTAAACGATGCAACCCGATCGAGTTTGAGCTCATTGGATTAGTCTTGACGAGTACTTTGATACTATATGGTAACCAGGGTCTGATGTTGGAGCCGGAAGGTGACCATAGGAACTCCGTAATTTAACGATGCAACCCTATCGAGTTTGAGCTCATTGGATTAGTCTTAACGAGTACTTTGATACTATATGGTAACCAGGGTCTGATGATGGAGCCGGAAGGTGGCCATAGGAACTCCGTAATTAAACGATGCAACCCGATCGAGTTTGAGCTCATTGGATTAGTCTTGACGAGTACTTTGATACTATATGGTAACCAGGGTCTGATGATGGAGCCGGAAGGTGGCCATAGGAACTCCGTAATTAAACGATGCAACCCGATCGAGTTTGAGCTCATTGGATTAGTCTTGACGAGTACTTTGATACTATATGGTAACCAGGGTCTGATGTTGGAGCCGGAAGGTGACCATAGGAACTCCGTAATTAAACGATGCAACCCTATCGAGTTTGAGCTCATTGGATTAGTCTTGACGAGTACTTTGATACTATATGGTAACCAGGGTCTGATGATGGAGCCGGAAGGTGGCCATAGGAACTCCGTAATTAAACGATGCAACCCGATCGAGTTTGAGCTCATTGGATTAGTCTTGACGAGTACTTTGATACTATATGGTAACCAGGGTCTGATGATGGAGCCGGAAGGTGGCCATAGGAACTCCGTAATTAAATGATGCAACCCTATCGAGTTTGAGCTCATTGGATTAGTCTTGACGAGTACTTTGATACTATATGGTAAGGTAACCAGGGTCTGATGATGGAGCCGGAAGGTGGCCATAGGAACTCCGTAATTAAATGATGCAACCCTATCGAGTTTGAGCTCATTGGATTAGTCTTGACGAGTACTTTGATACTATATGGTAACCAGGGTCTGATGATGGAGCCGGAAGGTGGCCATAGGAACTCCGTAATTAAACGATGCAACCCGATCGAGTTTGAGCTCATTGGATTAGTCTTGACGAGTACTTTGATACTATATGGTAACCAGGGTCTGATGATGGAGCCGGAAGGTGGCCATAGGAACTCCGTAATTAAATGATGCAACCCTATCGAGTTTGAGCTCATTGGATTAGTCTTGACGAGTACTTTGATACTATATGGTAACCAGGGTCTGATGATGGAGCCGGAAGGTGGCCATAGGAACTCCGTAATTAAACGATGCAACCCTATCGAGTTTGAGCTCATTGGATTAGTCTTGACGAGTACTTTGATACTATATGGTAACCAGGGTCTGATGATGGAGCCGGAAGGTGGCCATAGGAACTCCGTAATTAAACGATGCAACCCTATCGAGTTTGAGCTCATTGGATTAGTCTTGACGAGTACTTTGATACTATATGGTAACCAGGGTCTGATGATGGAGCCGGAAAGTGGCCATAAGAACTTCGTAATTAAATGATGCAACCCTATCGAGTTTGAGCTCATTGGATTAATCTTGACGAGTACTTTGATACTATATGGTAACCAGTGTCTGATGATGGAGCCGGAAGGTGGCCATAGGAACTCCGTAATTAAATGATGCAACCCTATCGAGTTTGAGCTCATTGGATTAGTCTTGACGAGTACTTTGATACTATATGGTAACCAGGGTCTGATGTTGGAGCCGGAAGGTGGCCATAGGAACTCCGTAATTAAACGACGCAACCCCATCGAGTTTGGTCTCGTTTGATTCGTCTTGACGAGTCTCTTGGTTTCGTCCCATATTAATTATAATTATATGATTGATTGGATGGATGACCCAATGCTAAGGTGAGCACGTGCCGAGGGCTGAATGGTATGAGAGTGTATAAACATGTCTTGCCGCTAACGTTGCGCCTCAGGGTACCAGGGCGAACCCTGTTGTATTGTAGCCCTTATCTCTCTACAACGGACCTCTGGGGGGATGGCTTCTCTCTCTCTGACTTCGCGTAGACTTTGGTAATGATGGCATTCACATAATACACCCAAAATCAGTTCAATTTCCTGCTAAATTTAATCACGGCACAGCTGAAAGAAGAATGCTCCCGATTGTCTTGTCTTGGGCTTCAACTGTGCATAAAATGCAGGGAACTACTGTAGATCATGCTGTTATTTATCTAGGCTCCAAATTGTTCACTGCTGGTCAAGCTTATGTAGCTTTAAGCCGAGTTAGGTCTTTAGCAGGTCTTCAAATCGAAGAACTTGACTGCTCCAAGTTGACGTCGAAGAAACCTTGTAATGTTGATGCATTAAAAGAAATGGATAGAATGAGAAACGTTACAATAAATAACTAACAAGTGATTACATAATTTCAACATTATTGATATTTAAATCAGTCCTATTACATATCATGTGAACGAACTACGGACTTCATAACGGAATAACGCTGCCACGCGCTGCGAACTAGGTCGTAGTAAATCTCGAATTAAAAATAGAGGTACTAAAAAGTTCAAAATAAAATTAAAGGAAAAAAAAAACCTTTTTAAAAACAAGCTTTTATTATTTGTTTATAAAATGAACTAAAAAGTTAAAATAAATTAACTCTAAAAAGAAATATAACACTTTGTAACTTGATTGTAACCTTTAACGACAAATAAGCGTCTTCGACTAGGACAAAATAATTCCATATTGTACAAATTTATTTAATTTTAACACTAAAACTTTTTACCATACATAATTATTCAATCTCGTTCCCCCTCTTTATCATAGTCCCCATTTATAAATGAAAGCGTGTTACATTGTGATAGCTTGAGGAAAATGTTGTGTTGTATTAAATGTAAGACGCTTTCATTTATAAATGGGGACTATGATAAAGAGGAGGGACGAGATTGAATAATTATGTATGGTAAAAAGTTTTAGTGTTAAAATTAAATAAATTTGTACAATATGGAATTATTTTGTCCTAGTCGAAGACGCTTATTTGTCGTTAAAGGATACAATCAAGTTACAAAGTGTTATATTTCTTTTTAGAGTTAATTTATTTTAACTTTTTAGTTCATTTTATAAACAAATAATAAAAGCTTGTTTTTAAAAAGGTTTTTTTTTTCCTTTAATTTTTTTTATAACATCATTTATAAGATAAGGACTTTCGCTTGAATTACAAGTTACAACACCGAAAAAAATAATATTCTACAATACTACCAGAACGTGTAGTAAAATAAAATCTAGTTACTCCAACTAAAATATGGTAGTGACAATCAAAAATATTGTACCGTGTATAATATGCTATTATAAACAATACAGTTTGATTCTAGTAAAATGCAGTTAGGTACTTATTAACAACTGTATTGTAGAAATAAGGATGCAATCGTAATGAATACTAAATGTTTGTTTTATTTGCAATATACATACAATGCAATATTACGTAATGCAAAAAAATGTTACGTAGTAATAACAATACCAGTGTAAACGGTACAAAATATTCTGTAATTTTTACTATATGCATTAGTATCAGAACATATCAATTTGTTGACTAGTCTGTGCGGGGCGGTGGGGGAGGTGGAGGGGGAATAATCCGAACTACTTTGTTTGTATCATTGCGTCGTTCATTTACGTTGCGTTTTCTCGGTCGGAAAGTTAGTATTTTTAATTGCAAAGTGGTAAAGGATAATCAATAAGAATGAATGAAGAAGTGAGGAATCTCCTGAAGGCGTGGAATTTAGAGGAGTACATAGAAGTTTTCGCAAATAAGTGAAAAGTTGATTAAAGTTGATTTCTGATCTAAGTATAAAAATTTGTCATTAAATGAAGCCCTTACCTTGCCTTTGAGTGCGTAGGTACGTTATATAAAATATCTGCGTTGCTAAAAAGCTACAGCTACGAGAAACGTAAACCGGGATAAATAGGAATGGCGGGCTAAATAGGAACGTAGAGTAAACTGGTCTGTTAGCCCAGGACAAACAGTCCAATTTAGAACAGCAATTTTTTTCATAATATATGTGTTATTCTAAACTGGACTATTTATCCTGGGCTAACAGACTGGTTTACTCTACATTCCTATTTACCCCGTCATTCCTATTTAACCCTTTTTACGGTATATAAGTACATACAAACCAGCCAGTTAGGCGTACATAATCCCTTGTACCTACTGCTAGGTCGGATGGGTATACAATACAATATTATATTGTAACTGTAAACATTTAATATATTTATCTTTAATAATGATTTGCACAGTGAGCATTTCGGCATTGTAGTCATTACTATCTGCCTAATAAAACTAACAATGTGATTATAACCAGAATAGTATAGTTATCTTTACAAAGTGTCCTGTCGTCACATATACAACAAGACATTTCGGTACAGGTAACTAGATTCTGGTTACCAGTACGAGACTTTTTTTTCAGTGAAGCTTTCGAGAAATAGGCCGCAGAACCGATTTTAAGATAAAACTCGAAATAGCCCAATACCTGTTGTACCCAATATTTTATGTAATAAACAACGACGTATTTTTAAATTAAGTACTCCATTGATTTAAAAATACATCATTTAGGTTTATACCGTAGATCGAAAAAACCGTCCAAGTGTGAGTCGGACTCGCGCGCGGCGCAGCGTCTCCAATGTAAGCACATAATAACTTATAATTACAGATAAATCAACCTATCTCAAAAACTATAAGATATACTATAATTTAATCAAATCAAAAATCGTTGAAATAGTTTATTAATATGCATTGCATAACATTTTTTATTTTTATTTTATACCACGTAGCTTAAAAAATAGGGGGGGCCACTTTTTACGTCTTTGAGAGCAGATATCTCGTAAACCGTTTGCTTAAATAAAAATGTGCTTTCTATTGATAGCCCACACGAGAAAAAAAAATGTCTACTGTAGCATAATATTATAGTTTCCGAGTAAATTGGCTGCGACAGACGGGACAGATGGACATGACGTTCTCCGTTTTTTGCCATTTTGGCTACGGAACCCTAAAAAGTACGAAAAGAGAACCGTTTTTTCGTATGGACATAAATTTCAATTCTACTACATAGGTATTTACCTTATACATATACATATTATTATATTGATCTTATTAGAAGTAATAGATGGAGAGCTGTATGCACTTCTTAACCCTTAAACAGGCCTGGCGATTTTTTCACTTTCGTATCCTGATTTCGGTAGATAATAGCGTCAATAAAAAACTAATTTCTTGTTTTTTTTTTTAGAAACATTATTTCCAAAAAAAAACCCGGTGGTCAATATACGCCCTGTGCTCGTCACCAGGAGGCCTACGTGTTCCGCATGTGGCCACTGCCCTGCTGGCGATACATTGAAGTTTTAAGGGGTAGTTGTTATGTAATTATGGACACAAAAGGATCACAATAAAAGTAAGAAAAAAGGATATTTATTTTTATATTCAAACACCATTTAGCAAAATCCGCTTCAAAACTAACTTATAATTATATACTTACAGTAAGTCTTGAGATATTTAGTGGGTGGACCTACATAGTGTACAGTATTGAACTTACCCTTAAATTTCACATAAATGCCCAGCCGGGCAGTGGTCACATACAAACCACTTGTACCAAACCGAAACGGGCAGAGGTCAAATAGGGCCCACAAACTTTAAGAGCAAAAATTTTAAGTAAAAAACTATTACTGTGACCATTTATGACATACTACTCTCACATTACCTTATATACTACCAAAATAAATCAACACATAGCACTTACCGTAATTTTTTTCGACACAATAATAGTATTTATCTGGAGCAACACACAAAATCTGCCACTTTTTCGGTTTTTGAATTTGACAACTAAAACGTCAAAGAAATTTGTTCTGACACATCGATTTTGGGTGCGTTCAGAGATCTGTCAGTTCATAGACTATACGTCAATGATATTTACTGGCCGCTACAAGCGTTTTGCTCGTCAGAAAAAAATCTTTTGCTAAGTGGTCGCTATGAGACCACAACCTGGTTAAGGGTTAAGGAGAAATTTTGACACTACAAGGGAATCAGAAAATACTAGATTTATCATAGATACTAAAATATGTTAGCGAGGTTGCGATATTTGCAAATAAATATGCTGGTGGTAGGACGTCGTGCAGGGACCGCCCGAATAGCTACGAGGGCAGAGTGATAAGTATGGTAAAAATTTAACTATTTGTGGTAATATGGCTAAATGAATGATTGAATGAATGAATGAATGAATATTTCTTTATTCAGGCAATAGACCCATTACAATATTATAAATATTTGTGTATATACTAAAATTAAAACGTATAAATATAAAAGAGTAGAAAAAAAAAGAGTAGAAAAAATACAGTTTACAAAATTCAATAAAATAAATAAAATAAGGCAACTAAAAACTATTTTCGGTTCGGTTGCTGATGCGCGGACAACCAATGCAAGAAAAACACATTTTGATAAATGTTTTCTGTCAGGGTCATAATAAGCCTATTATTAGAAATACGTACCCTCTTCCAGAAAGTATATATTTATTTTTCAACGTAGTCTCCATGTAACTCAGTGCACTTATTCCATCGTTTTTCTGGCTTTTCGATTCCCTCCATATATGTAGTACGATTTCTCTAACCCTTCAAAATACGCATTCGTTTCTTCAATGACTTCCTCGTTGGACCCAAATCTTTTTCCACCAAGCCATTTCTTTAAGTTTGGGAACAGGAAGTAGTCACAGGGGGCCAAATCTGGTGAATAAGGCGGATGGGGGACTAATTCGTAACGCAACTCGTGGATTTTAGCCATAGCGACTGCACAAGTATGCACTTGTGCATTGTCTTGGTGAAAAAGGATTTTCTTTTTCGCCGAATGGGGTCGTTTTTCCATCAAAACTTCATGGAACCGCTGTAACTAGCTGGCATAGTATTCGCCGTTGATTGTTGTACCTTTCTGAAGATAATCAATATATATCCCAAAAAACGGTAGCCATAACTGTGTTGGCGGATAAAACTGCTTTCGCCTTCTTTGGTGCCGGTTCACCCGAAGCAATCCATTGTTTTGATTGCTCCTTGGTTTCAGGTGTGTGGTGATGTATCCATGTTTCATCAACTGTTATAAAACGACGCAAGAAATCCTTTTAATTGTGCAATTGTGCTCCGACATGGTCACCCTAGTACGCTTTTGATCTACGGTGAGCAATCGCGGCACCCAACGGGCGGATAGCTATGCTAAATGATTGTGTAGGATGTTACGAACTCTTTCGTCTGAAATGCCCACAATGCCAGCTATCTCACGCACTTTGACTCTACGGTCGTCCAATACGATGTCGTGAATTTTGGCGACCATCTCTGGTGTAGTGACCTCGACCGGGCGTCCAGGTCGGTCGGCGTCAATTGTGCTCGTGCGGCCACAACGAAAGTCTGTAATCCACTTGTGAATTATTTTAATCGAAGGAGCAGACTCTCTGTAATATTTGTCAAGTTTTTTTTTGTATCCGTAATGGTTTTATTTCGTAAAAAGTCATGTTTTATCAGAACACGAAACTCACTTTCCTCCATGTTTGCGAACTTCATAGCGATTGTGTTTTTTTTTTATCAAAGTAGCCGCACAAACTGGCTGAAAATAAGCATTGTTCTTTCAAAAAGGTTAGACTACAGATGAAAATATTTAATTTGTGACAGCAATACCCTGAATATCACAGATTAAATATAGAGAAGATTCCGTGTATTAAGACATACCTGAACAAACTATTGTCATTCTTTACCATCTCAAGATGTATTCCATAACGAAAAAGAGACAAATAAGGTAGCTCTACTAGGTCGTGAATTCTATCAATGACTCCATTTTCTTGAACAATGCTACCAACCTGACTAGATCAAGGGGGTGTCACTCCGCGATTCCGTCGCGCGGGCACAAGTACATGCAGAGCGCCCCGTCTCCGCGGTCTATTCAATGGTTGGCGCGCGCTGTCTCGGAACGCACGTTTAAATAAAGCGCTGGCTCGTCACGTATAGCGAAATATATCGCTTGCAAATATAAGGATTATTTTATACATGTGCATCTTAAATGAAAACGCCGAAAATATACTGCATAGCAGCATGTTGCAATAATAATAATGTTAATTTTCATGACGCGTTTTTCGCACAGCCGATGCGTTTGAGAGATACTCAAAAGTAAGGAACATAATAATATACTTATTACCTACATTCGTAGTAAATTAAATTCTCAGAAACTCAAGTCAATTACAGACAAAACGGTTTATTTTCGGACAAATTTGTCAGTAAAAAAGCGGCACATTTAAATAATGTAAAAAACTTCGTTCTCACATACTATTATTGAATTTCGCGCCTTTTGTCCTAACATATTATTTGGTTGTCTGACTTTATTCCCATAATATCAAATAGGTACATATAAGAGAAAATGCCGTGTTACGTCTGCCTTACGATTGTGATTAAACCATTACTTGGACAATTACAAGGGGGGTAGGAGGTTCGGCTACGTTCAGGTATGCGACGCTGAACTACAGAGCTGAACCTCAAGTCCATCATACGCGTCCCCGTCGCACTCCCTGGAAATGCTGGTGGCCTTATGGGCGTCGCACTTACCACCACCTACCCCAGACCACCAGCAGCTAAGTTATGAGGGCGGGTATGGCTAGGGGTAGAGGTTAGGGCACACAACCGGGAGCTGGGATGAGTGGTAAACTAAACTGCTATATCCTGGATCCCGGGTGTGAGCCTATGGCGATACCCCCTGCCATATCTATAGGTTTAAGTTATATATATAAGTATGGTATATTCATAGATATTTTATATATACAAACATATATATCTAAGTACGTAATAAGTATATATGGAGAAGACAATCTCGTCATAAAAACCCCAATCTAAGGTGCGGATCGTGCCGACAGATGCGTGGCTGAGGGGGAGCTCAGTCGCTAACGATTCCACCCCTCGATACCGGGCAACCTCGAGGGTTACTCTTCGCCTTATTCCGGCAAGCGGGGCTCTGCTGGAATCGACCTACAATACCCTAGCTTCTCGTGGGACTCACATGGAAACTGAACAAAAACAAAAACAAGGTTCCCTGGAAAACCTTTACCAGGAACTACTTCCTCTGGTGGAAGGTGCGGAAAACTCTGCCCAAGCACCAGTGGAAAACATGGAGGTTGTGGAGGATTCCGACACGGCTGAAAGACGCGCTAGCCGCCCAAGCAACCAATCGGAAGATCCCCAACCTGAACCACAGAAGCCCGCCAAGAGATTGACGGGCTCCGCAAAAGGGCGCTTCAAGGCTCTTAGAGGTCTGGGAGTAGAGTCTGACAAGGCGCTACAACTAGCCACAAAGAGCTTTGCAGAGCTTAAAAAGATGGGGTACAAGTTCGGGTCCTCCAACTCAAAACCCGAGCAAAGGTCGGTAAAGTGACCTCGCCCGGATGAGATCTCACCAAAGGGTAACGCTCCCAAAAATCCAAGGGTGAGTGAGACCCCCCCGGACCAACCCCAACAACCACGGCCCTACAATGAGGTCCTCGCCCAAATTCGTGTCGGGATCAGGAACTCCAGCCCGATGGCGGTCGCCCAGCTGGATTCCATCTGCGAAGCCATCCTGCAGAAGATTGCGACACTGAAGATGGACGAAGGACCCAAATTCAGGAGCTACTCCCACAAGCCAGGCTGGCTGCTGATCACCTGCAGCGACCAACGCTCTAAAGCCTGGCTTGAAGAGATAACGCCGTCCCTAAAGCCATGGCCGGAAGCCAACCTCACGGTCATACCGGAAAATGAGCTTCCCAAGCCTAACATAGGCATGGTGTTTATCCCAGAGATAGATGACTCCAAGGTGCAGCAGTCACTATCTCTCATCTACGCGCAGAACCAGGGGCTTCACACAGAGTTCTGGAAGGTCCTCCACACCAAGGTCGAAAAAGGTGGGGTCCTGGTGACCCTATCCTTAGACGACATATCTGTGGAGAATCTGAAAAAGATGGGACTCAAAGTGAACCTCGGGTTCCGCGAAGTCATGTTCCGCCTCAAGGGTCAATACAAAGCCCAAGAGGCCGGAACAAGCGCACCTCCTAACCCACCACCGCCACCCACAAACCCAGCCTAACCCACAAACCCGGCCCAACCCACCACCCACTCACAAACGCCAGTCCGAAAGGTGCATTTAGGCCCAAAAAGGGCTGTGCAGTCCTCACCCTATCCCAAACCAGGGCCATCGGGCACATCAGCTGGGCAACAGCAGTGGTTTCTCGCCGGCAGGGGAGACACCAGGGGCAGAACACGCCCCAGGGGCAGAGGGGGCAGAGGCCGCCAGCGAGGGCATGGAGATGCCCAACGCCGCGGCCAATAACAATACGAAGACGCGAGCAAAGGGGGTGACGTTCCTCCAGGCCAACATTCACCACGCCATCGCGGCCACTTCGGTCGTGGAGAAGATCCTTGGCGACAATGGCCTGGACATCGCCCTCATACAAGAACCATGGTTGAACAACAAAGCCATGGTAACCGGATTTAACAGGGCAGGAAAGGTACTCGTACATGAAAAAGGTCTTAAACCCAGAGCCTGCATTGTGTTTAACAAACGTATTAACTTCTTACCTGTTACAGAAATCTGCAGTGACGACATCGTAGCTGCCTACGTCGATCTCAAAGGCAGAGGAACACGGAAGGTACTAGTCTGCTCCGCCTATCTGCCTGGAGATAAACTAGACCCCACAGAAGAACTGTCTAAGGTTGTAGAGTACGCTCAAGCACAAAAGGCAGAACTCATCGTGGGCTGCGACGCCAATGCCCACCACACCATCTGGGGGAGCACTGGAATTAACAATAGGGGTGAGTTACTCGCTGATTTCATCTTTACTAATTGTCTGCAACAGTTAAACAGAGGCAATACGCCCACGTTTGTAACTAGGGCGAGACAGGAAGTATTAGATATAACGTTCGCAACAGAAAAGGTAGCTAGGTGCCTGTCAAACTGGCATGTCAGTTGCGAAAACTCAATGTCGGACCACAAACACATAATCTTTGGTGTTAGCGACTCTTTAGATGACGACATGCTATGCGTAGAAATCCAAAAGATACATCGTGGGAGGCATATAGGGCCGAACTAGATTCTCGTCTAAAGGAAATTCATACACAAGTTAAAACACCATTGTCCCTCACTTAACAGTCGATCTTATCTCGGAAGGCATGACCAAGGCCTATGAGCAGAGCTGCCCGTTGAAGGCAATAAAGTCATCTAATACTACGACGTGGTGGAACAAAAAGCTGGAGAAACTCCGCAAATCCACACGCCGCTTATTCAATCACTCTGCCACGCCATCTGAGTGGGAACGGTACAGCAGGGCACTGACTGAATACAATAAACAAATCAGGAAAGCTAAAAGGCGGTCTTGGAGAAGATTCTGTGACGAAATCGCCCAAACAAACAAAGGTGCGAGAATTCACAGAATACTCTCAAAGACTCCAACCAACTATCTTGGTCTACTCAAGAGACCGGATGGAGTGTTTACGAACACAGAAGTGGAAACCCTCGACCTCTTTAGGGCAACCCACTTCCCAGGTTCGTATTCCAACAGTAACACACAAACATGTACCCAAAGGAATCAACAAATTCATAGGGCAAACAACAAAGACTGGAATTTGGCATCTAACATCTTTAGACCAAACCAAATTAAGTGCGCATTGAGCAAATTCAAGCCATTTAAATCGGCCGGAGAAGATGGAGTGTTCCCTGCGCTCCTACAACATGGACAGGACCTTCTACTCCCGCACCTGGTCAGAATATTTCGAGCGAGCTTTGCGTTAAGATAAATACCAGATAAATGGACTCAGGTCAAGGTAAAATTCATACCAAAAGCAGGGAAAAAGGACTACTCGCAGCCCAAATCCTTCAGACCAATCAGTCTAACATCCTTCCTTCTAAAAACAATGGAAAGAATCATTGATCAGCACATTAGAACGCGTTACCTGGTGGCAAAACCACTCAGCCACAATCAGCATGCTTACCAAAAGGGAAAATCAACAGAAACTGCCCTACTTGACCTGGTTGACAAAGTGCAAAAAACCCTAGAGGAAAAGCAAACCGCTCTTTGTGCGTTCCTTGATGTAGAAGGTGCTTTCGATAATACACCCACGGAAACCATTCTTAATGGAATGAGATCAAAGGGAGTAGATGACACCACCAGATGGGTGTAGAGAATATGCTCTCTAGCAGAGTAGCTACTCTAACCCTCAATGAAATAAAACATAAATTCCACACCACGAGAGGATGTCCTCAGGGAGGCGTTTTATCCCCACTACTATGGACCCTCGCAGTGGATCAACTCCTTGCATTACTGCGGGACAAAGATTATGACACACAGGGATATGCCGACGACCTTGTAATCATAATCAAAGGACCCAGCCTCCATACAATCTCAGATTTGATGCAAGGAGCTCTTAATACAATATCTAAATGGTGTAAAGAAAATGAATTGTCCATTAATCCGAGTAAAACGGTGTTAGTACCTTTCACAAAAAAGATAAAACTGGAAAAACTCGGAAAACTAGAACTTAATGGACAAACAATTCCCTATTCAAGTGAGGTGAAATACCTAGGGGTCACATTTGACCAAAAGTTGACATGGAATCCTCACATGAAAAATATTTTACAAAAAGCAAAAATGGCCCTATGGTCTTGTTGTCGCATGGCTGGAGCAAGGTGGGGATTAAAACCCAAAATTGCTCTATGGCTCTTTACAGCGGTAGTGCGACCCATCATCACCTACGCCTCCGCGGTATGGTGCCCCAAAGCTAGCCAAAAGACAACAATAAATTCCCTTAATAGCCTTCAACGTACGGCCTGCCTAACGGCAACAGGGGCCTTCTCCTCTACACCAGGGGCAGCCCTAGACGCACTGCTTAATATAACACCACTCCACTTGCAAGTGCAGAAGGAGGCAAAGCAATGCGTCTACAGAATAAGCACGCTGAACAGGCCTACATGGCGCTCTCAAGCCCTTGTCTCACTCAAGGCCCAGGTATTTGGAAACAGTACCCTCAGCATGCCATCAGATGATATTCATACAGAATGTCAATTCACCAAACTGTACAAGGTGGAAATTCCCTCGAGACACAAATGGGCGAACGACCAAATGTCTGTCGAAAAGGGAAGCCACATTTGGTACACGGATGGATCCAAAAAAGGCGAAAAAGTAGGATGTGGCATATATGGGGAGAGGCCTAAGCTCAGAGCGAGCGTCAGCATGGGTGAATTGGCCTCAATCTTCCAAGCAGAAGTCTTCGCCATCAACAGATGTGCTGAGATTAACCTGGACAGAAACCTCAGAAATCAAAACATCTACATCAATTCGGACAGTCAAGCTGCCCTGTTAGCACTAGAGTCCCTTGAAACCAACTCTAGACTTGTCCTGGATTGCAAGATAAAGCTAAACGCCCTGGCTAACTCCAACAAAGTCACACTTAGATGGGTACCAGGACACTCCAACATTGCTGGAAATGAAGCAGCGGATGAACTTGCCACGAAAGGTGCGGACACTTCCCTGATCGGACCAGAACCGTTCTGTGGAACCACCAAACAACAGGCTTATTCGCTGATTAACAATCTGGAAAAAATGAGAGCCATCAGAGAGTGGAAGACCGTCAAAGGAAACACACATTCTAAAGCTCTCATACAAGGGTTCAACAACAAAAATACTACAGAGCTACTAGGGCTCAAAAGATACAAAACTTGTGCGGTGGTCAGAATTTTGACCGGCCACTGCAAACTGAACAAACACATGTTTCTAATGGGTAAGAAACAAAAAGCACTATGCAGGTTCTGCCAGGAAGAGGAGAAAACTGCGATGCACCTCTGCTCCTGCGGACCAGTAATGCATAAAAGAAGTATCCACCTAGGTAGGCACATACTGCAACCATATGAGGTACACAGCATTACAGCCCAAAGAATCTGGAAATTTCTGGACTCAACGGGTATAAGTAACAACCTTTAAAATACAAGGGGCCGCCACAATAGATCAACGATTGGTCGAAGCGGCACAGATTGGCCCAACACACTACAATAATAATAAACCATTACTTATTTATGCTGCTTTTGTAATGAATGCGTAGGTACCTAACGTAATTCTTTCTTTTTAAATGCATTAAACAGATATATTATTATCAAACCGGAATCAGAAAGGGATTCGAGAGTACTGTTGACACAACAAATGACACAACATTTACCAAGAAAACAGTTGTTTATAGATGTAGTGAGTGATTAATTAATCTATTGTCTGTACCTAAGTCTTTGCACTTAAACTATGAATATATTAATATAACTATGAATATATCCTAGATTGACGTACACACTGTTGTGTCAACAGTATTTTCGAATCCCATTCCAATCGCGGTTTGATAATAATTTCTGCACAACTCACATATTGTCTACAGATATTTTTAGAATGTTCGTGTTATTATCAGGATTATTCGGATGGATATTCACCTAAAGTTAGCAAAGTCGTGTTGCTATCTCACTCACACCTCAAACAATGCCGCCCGGACACGCGCGGCCGAAGCACAAAGAAGGTGCCGCCAAAGTTGAGACAAATATTTTTGAATCACGTGTATGAAATGCGTAAATAAATTCTATAATCACGCATGAACTAAATTGTTCAATTAGCTATCAAGACGAATGCTATTAACGCCGTAGATATCATTGCAGTAATGTATTTGTCAGACGCCTCATAGCGCTGTTCGTTATTTTATTAGTGTTCAATAATTGACAACCCTGTTTTCGACGGTGTGCGGCTTATAAGCGACCTTTCTGCCACGCAATACCGCCCAATTAGCTGCTCGCGTCGCCTCGCGCGTCGCCTCGCGCGTCGTTTTGTTTGGTAATAAGAATTGTGTAGGCACATAAAAAGCCGGCATTTGTGAACATCAAAGCAGTGAAGCTTCTGTACTTTATATATTCTGTGACTAGATAAAATGCCATTACTATTAGTGTTGTCCAGTCTTCATCGTATGCTTTTATCGGCAATAATAATATTTTTATTATTAGGTAGCGAATACAGTAAGAATAATAGTAGTTTATGTGACTGTACATAATGAAGGGCATTAAAACTCGAGTGTGGGTTTATGAAACGAGTCGTAGGCGAGTTTCATAATAGCACCACACACATATATTTTTAGTCGATAAAATATTTTGCTACATCACTTTCGTATAAATGCCTCGAGTCATCCCAGGTATGTTTATAATTAATCAGTCTACACAAGTATCACATGAGTGTCATTATTAAACTAAACTTAATTTACTTTCTGGTTGACATGACATTGGATGATTACCAAATATGGTGAGTACTACGTCAGAATTTAATCACTTATGCGCGTACCCTTTCCTGAAACAACAGCTTAAAAATGTGCGGAGCATATTTTTGAATACTTTTTAGGGCACCAGTCGTCTGCCTTTGTGATATTTTTGACCCATAATAGCCTTTGTTCAGTGTCCTGTGGAAACCTGTTGGAAATTAAAAACATCGATTCATTTTCTGAGTTGGCTATCAATACATTTATCGATATCACGATCGTCTTAAGTACAACACTATGCGATACAAATATTTGAATCCCACTATTTATAATTACATAACGAATGCAAATACGAATGGTTAATTCACAAAACTACACACATGTATCCGGCAAAAAATCGTCGGCTGAGAATGCAATTGTGCTATGCGCCACTTGCCTTGGTTTAAAGGAGAGCGAAATAAAACAAAAAAAATATTTCTTGGAATGTCTTATAATTTTGCAATATTTAACTTAACTGACACTTTAGTATATTCATTTACTATTTTTTGTTATATACATACAATTAATGTTTAACTTATAATAGTTTTGAGATATAAGTAGTTTTACAATTGCCATATCCATTTTGGTAAGAAAATGTTTAACTTGCTATGTATGATACGACACAAAGTTATGTATGTGTCACAAAATGTTAGTGCAATGTCAAGAAAGGTAGACATTAAATGCAATTGTTTATGCAAATAAAAGTTATTTTACGACTAGATTTATTTCAAGTCAAGACGATAGTTTATCTCGAAGAATATGAAGACATAATTATTCACGTGAATATGATGCCAATATTGATTTCTAATATTTATGTGAATCATTTTTTTACTTTCTTGTAAATAGGTACCATCTAATAGGTGACCTTCTCTATTTTGTAAAATGATAAGCTTTTCAACGATATCTAGTGCTAATGTAAAAAATATCGATGAGAACGGCTTATAATACGTTTGAATGAATGACATATTAACGTTATTATTTCTTATCAACGAATAATATTACAGTTTAAGTACCTAAATACATGCTCTATAAATTAAAAGACATGTCATGTAATATGTAGGTACTTTAGGAATAGTGACCGAGGCCTCCTGTGGCCAGGACTTAAATGGCATGGCATGGCAGGAAAGCAGGAGGTCGCTGGATCGATTCCAGTCCTAGTCATAGGGGGTTCGGTCACTTTTTCTGTACCTAGTATAATATATGTCATTTCTTACAATTTATGGTTAGGTACTCGTAATTATAAATATTATGTATTTATACCAGCAACTTATTAAGATAAAAGCTTGAAGTATGAATGACACAAATCATTATAAATCAAACCTACCCTCTTTATTGTCATTTATAAAAAGATAGGGTAGGTAAAAAAAGTATCGAATCGATACAATCAAATCGATTAATGGATTATGTCACAAAAATGTTTATCGGTTAGTCGCTTGGCACACTGATAAATAGTTGTTAACCGTAAATTTGTGTCATGTCCGGACATGGCACAATATTGTAATCACTATTTATTGCGGTTTGAGGATATGGCACAAAAATATATGTTTTTTTAAAAATATAAAATAAGAATTTTCAAAAATCGATTACTGTAATGAACTACAAAAAAAAATATGCTATCAAGAACCATTAAAAACCGATTTTGCTTGAAAATGGATATGGCACAATTGCATTCTCACCCGACGAAATATTGAATAAGATTTTCAGTTACTTTTATCTTAATAAGGTTCGAAATCTTAAAATTCAAGTCAAAACTAAATTACCGGTGAAACGTAATGTCTTTATTTTGGTCATTCAGGTAACCCTGGCGGTTTTTACACCCTGAAACCACACAAGTCCTCATTTTTATCACATTCCGTGCACTTATCGAACAGAAATGTACATGAAAAGCTTTATTTTAATCACTTTTACTATTTGCGGTTTAGGTGCACTAGTATACCCAAACAAAGATCGTTGACAGGCATTGCCGGCGTCAACCACAGATAATAATAGACTCGGTCTACAAAGGACCATGCCCAACTTTGTATGGAACTTTGCCCCAAAGTCAAAGCTAAAAGTTACATTGTTAAATAGGTTTTTAAATCGACTTCATTTCATTCTATGACCACTAAGATGAATTTCATTGCAGAACTGAGATGTTCATATTTTTGTATGCGTGAGTACAATCTATCAGAAATACTGGTGTTTAATAATTAGGATACCGAAGAATAAAATGAATGTGCACAAGTGATTGTATGTTAACCACCTCACTTGCTTTGTGTTTTTTTTCTTTTGACAGCAGCCTGTATTTTTTACTAACTTTACTTTATAACTGCAACTACCAAAACAAACTAGTTAGTGGCTAAATCTGCAGATTTTTTCTACTGAATTAGCTCGTATTCACGCTGACAAATATATGAATATCTCAGTTCTGCAATGGAATTCGATTTCATGCCCATAGAATGAAATAAACTAAAGTTAAGGACCTATTTAATAACCCAACTCTCATGTTTGTTGGTCTTGGGGCAATTTTGACGCATGGTCCTTTATATGTCTATGCTGAATATAATTTTTACCATACTTATCACTCTGCCCTCCACCGTCTTACCCGATAACCTGCCGCTAAATAGTTAATACTATGTTCCGGTTTGTCTACGAGTTTTGTAAGATTGTGTTGCGACCGTGATTTTAGCACCGCAGGGAATTCTTTTAACTACAGGGATAGTACCTATGTTTTAGAAAAGTTACTAATATACAGATGGAAAGGAATAGCTGGATGGTTGGAGATTGAAGGTGCCGGCGAAGGAGAGATGTCTACAGGTCGATGTAGTTGCATTTTGGTTGTGGGCATTTCTGTGTACCTATTTTAGTTATATGTATGTTGGGTACCTCTTACCGATGCGAACGTTTTGAGGCATTCCCCGCATGTGTGTAAAGACGAAGAGCTATCATCAGGTTGAGAGAAAGATTGCATCCACACGTATTACTTCATCATCATCATCAGCCTACTACTTAGTACTATCTTTAGGTAAACGATCAGCGTACCTGCTCTTCTTGAGCCTACTGGTATTATTAGAGATGATGGTAAGAGACCTGATGGTGTGTCTTTGGTTCCTTGGAGTTTGGGACAGATGTGTTGCGTAGACACCCTGGCACCGTCCCATCTTCAACGTACTACGTTTAAGGCGGCCGCTACGGCTGAAAATGCAGATTTATTAAAACGTAATAAATATAAGGGCTTTGGCAAACAGTACGATTTTGTACCGTTTGGCGTAGAAGCTTCAGGTTCATGGGGCCCCAGCAAACGCAAATTGTTTGCTGAGATCGCGAAACGTCTGGTCGACGTAACTAAAGAAAGACCGAAGAGCTGGCGACTTCCTCGCACAACGCATATATCAGTATTGCGATACAGCGAGGAAATGCCGCCAGCATCCTCGGTACAATGCCACAAGGGCCACTCTTTGATACAGGTTAGGTTAAGTAGATTAGTTAGATTTTGTACGGTCTACATACCGCACATTGCCATCTCAGCGAAATTAGTCACAATTGCGTAAAGCAATACAACACGAGTCAGTACGCGTTCATAATTAGCACGTAACTCACGAGCATTTATCATTCATACAATCGCGCTTTTAAATATAGTATTTGAGTGTCAATAAAGTGGTTACTTGTGGCAGTATTTGGACTTATCATTTAATCAAGCAATCTA
>JALPQI010018867.1:0-17022 GCA_025490895.1 Thaumatotibia leucotreta
AGCAGGCCCTGAAGGAGATCGTTATGAAGTCCGTCAGCAATGAAGTGAGCAAAGAGGTCAATGACGATAACGACGCTCGCGAACCATTTTCATCGGTAGTCAGAAGAGGCAAAAACAGAAGGCACAGAACCGAGGCAGCACTGGCGGCGGCGGCGGGACCGAGTCGTGAGGACGACATGGCCACACCCGCCATTGGTAGACCATATAAGCCCAAAGCAAGCCGAACAAATGTGCCTCCTTCCTCGCCGACAAACTTTGTAGTCCTGCTCGAGTCTATCGACCCTAGACACGACGGCAAGGATGTCTTAAAGGAAATTAAGGAAAAAGTAGACGTGGTCGACATTGGAGTCGGCATTAAGAGCGTAAGAGAGACTCGCAACAACAAGGTGCTTATCAGTTGCGAGTCCAATGAAGATAGAAAGAAACTAAGTGCTGCCATAAAAGCCAAATCACCTAACATTACTGTCCAGGAGCCTAAACTGCGCAATCCTAACCTGCGGATTATAGGCGTCATCTCGGAATACGCGAACGCAAAAATCGAGGACGCCATAATCAGACAAAACAACAGTCTACTGGCAGGAATCGCAGAGGGCAGTAAGACAGTTAGGTATATTCGAACAGCAAAAGGCCGAAATGACGCTGTCAAAAATGTCATTGTCGAGGTCAGCCCGGAAGTGTGGGCTGCGACACAGAACCAAAAAGTGAAAATCGGGTTCCAATCAGTGCTAGCTGTCGACCAGTCACCGGTCGTACAGTGTTTTAAATGCCACGGGTTTGGACACCGCGCAACAGAGTGCAAATCCGAGCACAAATGTGCCTACTGCGCTGGCGACCACGACACACGCAGCTGCAATGCTCGAGAGGCCTCACCGCGCTGCATAAATTGCATCAGCAGTAGCAGAGACGACAGTCACTATGCGTTCAGCCAAACTTGCAGCGAATGGATAAAGTGGGATCGTATAGCCAGACAGGCTATACGGTACTGCTAAAGGCGTCCCAAAGATAGACAATAACAGAACACTCACTGCAGTTCAATGTAATTTAGGGAAAGGGAGCAACGCCATGCAGGAGCTCGTACAGTGCGTAAAGCAGTATGAATATGATGTCATATTCATCACCGAACCGTTCGTAGGAAATAAAACTACTATGAGCGGCATCGATGAATATGACATCTATCAATTTGCCAATGGAAGCAACAGGACCAAAGCCTGCCTAGGCATTCGGAAAAAGTTAGGAAATTACATTGGAATTACCCAACATGCCACCACTAACTTATCCACTGTTCAGCTTTCGTTGCCAAATAAGAAATTATTACTCTCGTCTGTCTACGTGGAGCCCGGTGAGGATCCATCCAATACGCTGAACCATCTTGAGCAAATGCTTAAATTATACCCTAATACCGAGCACATTATTTGCGGGGACCTGAATGGATGGCACACAACATGGGGCTCCACGAAGAACAATGATAGAGGTCGGGCAATAATGGATCTATTAATTGCAAGCGATCTCGTGGTTTGCAATACAGGTAACGAAGCCACTTTCCAGACGATAACACATGGACAAATCAAAACATCTATTGTGGACCTTACCATTGCAACCATGGGGATAGCTAACAAGATTACTGAATGGAAGGTGAATACTAACATCGTGCCCTCCTCGGACCACCATGGCATACAATTTCATATAAATATTAACGTACCCATGACTAAACATAAAACATCAATATCCACGTTCAAATACAACACAGATAGAGCTAATTGGAACACTTTCGATGACGAGCTAAAGATAAACATGGAACAGGCAGAGCTTCAAAATACTAATATTGACACACTTACAACTGAAGAAATAGAAACATATATAACAAAACTTACAAAAACTATAACAAGAACGTGTGATAAAACTTTTATTCGCAAAACCGCTCACAAGAAAGCCATATGGTGGACCGAGGAGCTCACCAACATGAAAAAGAATGTTATCCGTCTACACCATCGTCTCCAAGACTTAAAGCGTGGCAAGAAAGACCTTACAAGCATAATCCAAGAACTAACAGTAGCCAGAACCGAATACGCTCAAAACATACGTAAAACTTCCACCGAACACTTCCGAGACTTCTGTAAGAGTCAGGGCAAGGATGATGTATGGTCAGTTACTAATCGCCTCCTTAAGAGTACCCCACAGCCGCAACCACCTGCAACCTTAAAAATTGACAACAATACATACACAATATCTACACAGGACACTGCAGAAAACCTAGCTAAGAAGTTCTTCCCAGATGACTCCACCATTGCTGACACTGCTTATCACGTACAGGTCAGAAATAACATTAACATGCCAAATGACCAGAACGATAATAATATTGCCAACGAACCTCCCTTCAAAACATCTGAACTCATAGAGGTGATCAGTAGCATGAGCCCCAAAAGGGCCCCTGGGCTGGACAATATCACAGCGGATATTTGTAAACGTGTGATAACGAGTTATCCAGAGCAAATGACTAAGCTCTATAATAGGTGTCTACAGCTTAGCTACTTCCCCACAAGCTGGAAAGTTGCCTTCATAAAAACGATCCCTAAGCCCGGGAAAGATAATTATAAGGAAATTACAGCCTTCAGACCAATCGGGCTAATAAATGTTTTGGGAAAAATTTTAGAGAAACTCATAGCTAAAAGATTAACACATTTTTTACGAACACATAACGCCTGCAGCAAACAACAATTTGGATTTAAAGAACAGAACTCAACAACTGATGCATTAAGTAAAGCGGTAACCCAGATAAAAAAGTACAAATCAGAGAAAAAACTAGTAGCTGTAATATCACTAGACATAGAGGGGGCATTTGACCATGCCTGGTGGCCAGCCCTTCAAAATCGATTAAAAGAAGTAAAATGCCCTAGTAATCTATATAAAATAATTAATAACTACCTCACAAATAGGAAAGTAATCTTAAATTATGCAGATGCTACCTTCACAAAGGAACAGTCACTCGGGTGTGTCCAGGGTTCTGTTCTGGGACCCATATTCTGGAACACGATCGTGGACACGCTACTGGACTCTCCTTTCCCTGAAGGTAGTCATCTGCAAGCATACGCCGATGACATTCTGCTGATCTGCTCTGCAGACAGTGTCGAACAGCTAGAACAGAAAACAAACTACATACTCAAAAATATTTCACAATGGGGGACAGATAATAAATTAAACTTCGGAGCACATAAAACCAAAATGATCACACCAACACCCAAAGCTAAAGCTGCAAAGATAATCATGAATAGTACGCCAATCACGTTCAGCGATCACCTTAAGCTTTTGGGTGTTATAATAGACCAGAATTTAAAATTTAATAAACACGTAGAATATGCAATCAGTAAGTCTATTAAAATATACAAACGACTCTGCATCTTTATAAAACCTACGTGGGGGATACACGCAGAAAACGTAAGAGTCATCTATCATCAAGTCATCGAGCCTATTGTGACCTACGCTGCTGAGATTTGGCACACTGCTGCAAATTATAAAATGACACAGAATGCATTGCTAAGTCTCCAGCGTGGGTTTGCAATCAAAATAGTTCACGGCTTTAGGACCCTCCCAACCATAGGATCAATTGCACTTGCTGGCCTCATACCTCTCCCCCTTAAAATAAAAGAAGTAGCGTCTATTGAAAGCACTAAACGATCGAGACAATCTAAATACTTACCTGATGACATTCGTTATGATAAAAGAATAACAGTAGAGGAGTTGATGCATCCAGCGTACAGGACCGAAATAGAAATCAAGGAAGTTGCCAATCAACAAGATTTAGAGCCTTACTATACAACTGACATGCATAGACTGTACACGGATGGAAGCAAGTACGATGAATTGGTTGGAGCGGCGGTAGTTATCCATCACCCGGATGGACGAGAAACTGTAAGAAAGTTTAAGCTGCATAGCAGCTGTACAGTGTTCCAGGCCGAGTGCCTGGCAATTGAGCAAGCATGTCAACTGTGTCTCACACTCGGTCTGGAAAAGTCTACAGTCTTCTCCGACTCCAAGTCGGCATTACAGGAGCTGATGTTTAGAAGTAGCACAAATGCTACAATCAGCAGCGCTCAGAAATTTGTAGCGCAAATAAAGGAAAAGGGCCACCAAATCCAATTTTCGTGGATCAAAGCACACAATGGTCTACAAGGTAATGAGGCAGCTGACGCCGCAGCCAAGCACGCGGCACAGCTGCACAAAAGACCTGACTTTGATAAATTCCCTATATCCTACCACCGAAGACATCTACGAGGGGAAACAATAGCAATGCAAAATGACATATACCAAAATAGCACCACTGGGTTACATCTCAAGGCATGGCTCCCAACACTAAATCACATAGCCGAAATTCGCAACCACACAACAATCTCTTTTCAACTGACACAAGTACTAACGGGCCACGGTTACAATAAAGTGTACTTACACAGGCATAAAATTACAGAAGACAATGTCTGTCCATGTGACAACAACACACCTCAAACCATGCAGCATCTATTGGAAGTCTGCCCGAAATATACAGTTCGAAGACTAACCCACGAAACCCTGTGCAATATCCATAACATTGAGCCATACAATTTGAACCGAATATTAGAAAAAGAAAGCACAAAAGAATCCTTCATAGAATATATTACACATATAGTAAATACACTAAAGAAATTTAATAAAACATAGGGGAATTAATATAATAGGAATAATCACAAACAAAATAGGAAAATACAAACCAAAACAGGAAAATCAGGTCGCCCGTATCATAAGCGGGAACCAACAGTACAAGTTCAACTGCCGCCCGTATCCTTAGCGGGGACAGTTGGATTTATCCACAGTTTAAATAAAAAAAAAAAAAAAAAAACCTAATTGCCAAACGAAAATTCGGCCAAATGAAAGTAAATCTTGGAATGCAAGCGAATCATCTGCGAGAAGTTGGTTGGCAAGTGACACTGGGCAAAATGATATTCTGCGAAAAGGCTTTTGTAGTGGTTCTTTGCCTAGCTAATAGGCGTTTTCTTCATCATCATCATTATTATCATCACCATCATCATTATTATCATCAGCACGTTTCAGTCTACTGCTGGACATAGGCCTCTCCCAATGTACGCCACAGAGTAACGGGGAAACACAGCCAGCATCATTGGAAGATTGGAACCCTTAAATGTGGTTCTTATAAAAAAAAACTCGTTGCAAATCATGATCTAATTTCATTCCAATTTTACTGGGGCGTAAAAGAGGCGTAGCATTAGCCATTGTATGCAACTAGGTATTTGTATTGTACTGCAACTATTATTAAAGTCCTGCGAAAACAACTTTCTGAGATGCCATTGAACGTGTTCGCGGTCACGTAAGCATTTTAACGTACCTACCACCAACCGCAAATGCTTTAAAATTTAATTAATTCAGATGTAAAAGCTCATACTAAAACTGAAGTTTAATAGGTAATTAAAGGTTTTTTATTAACCTATTAGAAAATTTACGTTTAGCGAAAAAGTCGATATCGCACACAACAAAATCACATGCTTCGTAATGTCAAGCATTTAGGCATTGTCTTAGCACTTATTTTTCACAAAATAAATGTCCTCTCTTGCTAGGTCACTTAAGAGAATATGGCATTGTAACGTAGGTTGCCCTGAAAGTTTCGGGAATCGGAAAAAATACGCATTTTAATGAAATAAAAGTACTTTTATTGTTTTTAAAAGTATTCTCCTTTGTGTTTAATACACTTTTTCATTCTCTGAAACCAGTTTTTAAAACAGTTATTGAAGTCTGAAGTGGGGGTTGACAAAATGGCCATTTTATAAGCGTCGACTGCTTCTTCCGCGGTCTGAAAACGCTGACCACGCAACCGATTCTTTATTTTCGGGAAAGTAAAAAAATCGTTGGGACTTAGGTCGGGGCTGTACGGAGGATGGTCCAGTAATTCGACGTTTTCGCCCTTCAGATAGTCGTCTGTTTTCTGAGCGGTGTGAGGGCTGGCATTATCATGGTGTAGGATAATACGGCGGTTAGGGTTAGTTTTTCGCAGTTCAGCAAAAACAATCGGTAAACAAACGCCTATATACCAATCGGCATTGACAGTTCTTCGATCTTCAAGAGCGATAGTCGCCACGTGACCCGATTTGGAGACAAACGTGGCTACCATTTTTTTGATCGTGCTGCGAGAACGAACAACTTTTGTCGGCTTCGGTTCGTCTTCGTAAACCCAAACTCGAGATTGGTTTTTCGATTCAGGCTCATATGCGTAAATCCATGATTCGTCACCTGACACAATACTAAAAACGGCATTTGAGCTTCCTCCATTAAATCTTTTTAAAGTTTTGCGGCACCAATTCACACGTACCGTTTTCTGGTCGTCAGATAACAAGTGAGGAATCCACCGGGAAAATAACTTCCGCACGCCCAACTCTTGTTGTAAAATAACTTGTACCTGACTCATTCCAATGCCTAAAGTCTCCTGAATCTCCCGATATGTAACATGCCTATCTTCCTTTATCAGTTGGCGAACAACATCGATGTTTTGATCGGTAACGGCCGTTTTCGGTCGACCCTCACGTACGTCATCCGCAAGAGACACACGGCCACGTTGGAATTCCGAATACCACTGTATATGGTCGTCTTTGAAGGTGCTTCACTACTAAAAGCAATAGTTAATCAGTCTCCACATTGTTGTTGTGTTAATCCACTTTTAAAGTCATAATAAATTGCTCTAAAACTTTCGCGGGACAGCTCCATTTTCACCAGCGACTCAACGACTTTAAAAAACAATTGAAAATCGGACATTGTTTTTTTTTCTAAGTGGCCAGTGTTTTCGAATAATGAGACTATGCTTGTAAGAAAGAGGTATAACACATGTCAAATATACGTCCCTATGTATTAAATTCCCGAAATTTTCAGGGCATCCTACGTATCTTACAACTCTGACTTTGACATCTAATGTAACTATCAATAATCATGGAGCATTTTTTATAATTATAATATAATTGACCTGTTCCAACGATGGTTCGAAAGCCATGGTTTTTCATTAATGCTTTTATGTATGGCTGATTTTTATAGCTGGCTCACTCTTCTCGCACGTATATATTGAAGGCCATCTAAAACGTTGTGTAAAAATCCGATTTTATGTAAAATGTTAAATCCACCACATTTATTCAAGGCAATCATGAAGAGACCGTTTAAATAATACTCGAGCAGCATTTTGACATATTGTTTCTTAAAATAGTAACATGGAGTCGCTCAAATGCTTAAGAATTATTCATACTAGACTGTACCGGGCCTGTAGGCGTAGCTTCGCCGCGAGATAGACTTTCCATCCGTCTTTTATTGTATAGGTAGTGAAGTGAAAGACGAAATCTATCTCGCATCAATCAAGTGCTAAGCTTGCTGGAACAACTCGGCCTGGTAGAGTCTAGTGCGATTCATTCTTACTGTCTAACATCGAAAACATAGGGCCTAGTCAAGGTGACAGTCGTACATCAAAACGCTAAACGATACGAAAATATTATTACGAGACTTTCTTCTATCTGTGATTCATATACTCGTATTATTGTTTTTCGATAGCCGTTTCGCCTGATTACAGTATTGGCTAACTCCTTGGGAGCAATGAACTACAGACCTACGTACAATTTGTTAAACATGCGGAAGTGAACCACTAACATACTGTACCAGCTACTTTGACTAAAAATGATTATAATCTACAGTCTCCTAAAATATTTAAATAAGAAAACTCTTTTTAGGTTCAAAATTGCATGGACAGTTTCATTCATATGTCCATGCAATTCTGAACGCCACTGTGCCTGGCTTTAGTGTCAGGCAAAGATAAAATACGGAGAACATGGAAATGCATAATATTTAGTGGTACATATGGGGTATTTACAACCTCACAGGGATTCTATTCATATTCACACAAAATGCAGACTCTTCAATCGTCATTTCAGTAATAGTAAAACGTGTAGTAAAATTTGCACCTTGAGAGAGTTACAAAGTTTTCCTTATGGATAGACACTACAGACAGCAACATAATAACAGAGATATAAGATCATAAATTGTACTGTACGGGTTATATAAGTTATATATTAATCGGCATAGCGAATCCCTCGAATCGCCGGCGTTCATAGGTTAAGGTGACCGCTTACCCTCGGGGAAGCCATATGCTTGTTTGCCACCAACAACCTAGTCAACTTATATACATCTTAAAATAACAAGGATAAATATCTATATAACACAACTCTCATTGTCTAGAGCCTGAATTCAGGCTAGGAAGTGTAGGTATTAATAAGTGCAATATTATAAATATTGTGTAGGTGACTGTATCTGTGTTTCTAAGCAAAAAATAAAATGAAACGCTGTACCTATTGTATCTTGATGAAAAATTATCGGTTAAGAAGTGAGTGATTACACGGAACAGTATTATACTATCAATTAACAAAATCCTTACTCAGTTCCGCCGTTAGTCACGACACATAGTAACATATAATATCGGTACCTGCGCCACTACATCTAAGATATAAATTTAAAATAGTTCAAACAGAACTCGATCTTAAAACTATCAATGCACTAGTCATAATTAACGTTGGATACAACAACGCTACAAATTCATGATAGCGTGAACGTTAAAATGCTACGTCGATCAATAATTAATACGATTACCATACGCATTAGCTTATCACCTGACTGCGATCATGTGCAGACGTATGATATGTTGACCTTTATGTATTAGTTATAAGCCATTATTTAATCAAACTCAAGACTGCTATAAACTGATCTGTAGTTTTTAAGCGACTGTTCGAGAACGAAGGTCAAGACTGCTAGATTCTGGTTACCTATGTATTTTGTAGCTGACGCTTGATAGCAATAATGCTCATCTTTCATCAAAACCCGTCACGGTACGGCTGAAATAAGAGTGATAGTTTTTCTTTCAAACGTTTTAACTGGGATTGCTCCGAGTCTATGAAATATGAAACCCGAATAAGAGACAACTTATACATGACTATTGCGCCGCTTGCTCGACAGTTTTTCCAACGTCTCGTCTGTTTAACGTTTGCTTTACATAGAAAACGGAATACAAATCAAAGAATTTATTTTAACTTATGTGCTTATTTAAAACTATGTCTAGTCCCTAGTTAATTATATAAAATTAAAATAATATCTAGCTATTCCAATGTGAATCATTTTAAACCTCTCTACAGTAGTTATTTTTGAAGTAGACGTCCATATAAATGATCTTATGGTATCATGAGTATAGTTACCTAATTAATTCGTGTGGATGTATTTATCTTTCGGCAAGACTTATTATTATACGAGGGGAATTAAATAAATTCTCGGTATTCTATCTATATATCTGTATAAAAGAAAGAGGTTGTAATATCTATTACAACCTCTTTCAGAATTTCTTTTGTTACTTTGCTAAGGTTCATTCGTTGACATTAAAAAAATAAATAACCGAGATGCTCTTTTGAGTCTTTTGTTTTTCTACAATTGCTGATCAAGCGTGAATATCATGAGCGAATTAACAATGTTAACTAAATTAGGATATAGATAGGTTATAAAATTCTTGACAAAACAGGTTAAAAATCAAAAAACAATAAAAGAAGAAATGTATTGTGTTTTTCGTGGTATTCAAAAGCTTAGTCCAAGAAGTTCAAGGTCGTTCCTTCAGCTGGCAAGGTTATGGCCACTATATTTTCGGATTGTGAAGGAATATTACTTATCGATCATAAAGAAATGGGTGTAAATATCACAGTATCATACTACTTACGCTTACATTCTATGTCAATTACGGGATGCAATCAAAGAAAAGAGGCGAGGTAAATTGACCAAAGATGTTCTGCTTCTGCATGATACCGCGGTACCGCCCCAGTCCATACTCCTCACATTGTCAAGGCGGCTATTGTTGAATGTTGGTTCGGAACTATTACTCATCCACCGTATAGTTCAGTCAGACTTAGCCCCTAGCGCCATTTTTTTGTTCCCCATGATTTAAAAAGGATTTGCGTGGAAAACGATTTCCTAACGATGAAGGATTGAAGGTGGCAGTGGAGGAGCATTTTTACGTTAAAGACAAATATATTTTTATGAGGAATAAAAAACGAATGATCGATCTTAAGTGTATGGTAACAGGGTGGGAGGGGGTGGGGGGGAGTATACCTTATTCATATTAAATCTGTTTCGTTTGAATTTATTTTATGTACTTTAATTTACGCTACATCTTAATATTTAGCGAAATCGACATATTCTGCTCATTAACCACGGAAGGAGGTCACCGGGTCCCGCGGCTGGCAACCGCTCGGAAGTGACAGCAAGGTCCCTTCCTTCCTTCCGGTGTCACAATTATCTCAAAATATACGCCACTTTACTTTTACTTATCATATTTCAGTTTTCGGCAATTAGGCTCGTGACAAGGTGCTCTATATTCGTTTACGGCGAGGTCGGTCGACACTGGCTGATAAGGCGACTTAATCGATAAAGTAAAGTTAATTACTTATTTAAGCACTCTCCTATAATTAGGTAACTACGAATATACACTTCTATTTATATGTATTTGGTAGTGCTAATGCGTAGGTAAGTATTACTCATTGCTCATCGCAATAAGATAAAGCAACATAACGAAAGTTGATTAAAACAAGGGTTCTTATCGCTAAAACATCACTTAGGTACTCAGACAACATATTAAATGGTTGATTATAGATGTCGATCAAGATGTATGTCTATGCGACAGCTTTTTCGCAATCACTGCAGACTCCAAAATGTTGGTGCAAATAGATAGCTTTAGACTGTAAACACGTGGACGGTAGCGACTACATTTATTATCTATGTTTAAGTTTATTATGGATATTTAAAAAAACGTAGGTATCCAATTAAGGGAGCTTGAATTTAAGGGAAGTAAAATGAACACCAAAGCTAAACTTTTATTGAAATTAAAAGCTTCATAACTATCGTCACATAAAATAAAAATAAAACCGCCTTCAAAAATTCCCCCAAACTAAAAATTCAAAAATAATTTTAGTTCCTACTTCTTAGGATTTCCTACACAAACCTTTAAACCTTTTACCCTATTCATTGAAATAAAATATTATGGCTAGGTATCCTACAGATTTCTTAGAAGTCGGTGCCAAGCCAAATACGTTCATTCAGGTATATATTAGATAGAGCTTTGTAACTTACTGTCACTCCGATTATGTTTTTATCAACAGAATGGTCTACCTCAGTCATTTTGAGGAAAGCATAACCGGAGTGACAGTAAGTTACAATGCTCTAGCCTCTATCAAATACAGTTATATACTCGCGAAGAGAACATATTTGGCTTGGCACCGGCTTCTAAGAAATCTGTAGGATACCTAGCCATAATATTTTATTTCAATGAATAGGGTAAAAGGTTTAAAGGTTTGTGTAGGAAATCCTAAGAAGTAGGAACTAAAATTATTTTTGAATTTTTAGTTTGGGGGAATTTTTGAAGGCGGTTTTATTTTTATTTTAAAATATTTTATTTTTTGCTTTTTAGTAGTGTAAAATCGTTATTTAGCATGCTCTAAACACTTATAATTAGAATGTACTGCACTGTAATAGGCCAGAAAACCTGAACTGGATACCTTAAATATTCAAAGAATTATCCCATTATGAAGGAGATATACATTGTATCATCAGCAAGTATGAATAATTTCAAAGATTATAGGTAACAGCCGTAGCATGCCTATATTATTTAAAGAATCACTTACCGCTAACCAACATGTCATAACTACTAATCAAACACTTAAATAGATCTCGAAAATGTATGACAGTTGTTATATTCAAAGAATTATCCCATTATCAAGGAGATATACATTGTATCATCAGCAAGTATGAATAATTTCAAAGAATATAGGTAACAGCCTTAGCATGCCTATATTATTTAAAGAATCACTTACCGCTAACCAACATGTCATAACTACTAAGCAAACACTTAAATAGATATATTCAAAGAATTATCCTCCAACTCCTAATAGTTAAGGAGTTATTTATACCTTTCGTCATCAGCTCACCAACATGAGACTATGACCACCTAAAGGCAAATACTCAAATAGCTTCCAAAATACATGAACTGTGTTATATTTAAAGAATTATCCCTCAACTCCTAATTTCTAAGGAGTTGTACCTTCCATCATCAGCTCACCGACATGAAAGGATGACCACCTAAACGCAAATACTCGAATAGCTTCCAAAATACATGAAATATGTTATATTTAAGGAATTGTCTCCCAACTCCTAATCTCTAAGGAGTTGTACCTTTCATCATCAGCTCACCAACATGAAAGGATGACCACCTAAAGGCGAATACTCAAATAGCTTCCAAAATACACGAAATATGTTATACTTAAAGAATTATCCCCCAACTCCTAATTGCTAAGGAGTTGTACCTTCCATCATCAGATCACCAACTTAAAACGTTCATGACTAGACGCAAATACTTGATTAGTCTTCGAAAATAAATGAAAAATGTCATGTGTGCCTACAACATTTGAAGAGTTCCCTCGATTTCTCCAGGATCCCATCATCAGATCTGGATTCGGTGACAATGGGACCAACTAGAAGGTATACCCATTCAAACAAAAAAAGAACTTTTAAAATCGGTCCACGCCTCTTCGAGTAATCGGGGAACATACATAAAAAAAAAAAAAGATTTCGACGAATTGTAAACCTCCTCCTTTTTGAAGTCGGTTAAAAACTGACCTTAATTTTACTAATATCTGATCATGTAAGTATATCTGCCGGCGACCACGGCTGTAACGTCATGCCAGAAACGTCATGATAAAATTAAAAATCGTGTGAAAGTATTAGATTATGATAAGATAAAGGGAGTAAATAACTAATACCGGGAGTAATAACTACATAAATAACCTGAATGAAAATATAAAGATAAATCGGTATTAGGCAAATAAATAATTAATAAGTCTGGGATATTATGTATATATAAAGATAATCTCATAAAATAAAATTAGAAATCTACACAAAATAATACTATCGTCTTTAAAAATTAAGTGGATTAGCGACGATGAAACCAGTTTTGGTTCCTCGAAAACGATTAGGGTAGGTATAATCGTATATTCCTAGTTAGCATCGTATCAGCAAAAGCCTTGCTACCATATACTTCCGTAATTAGGACATGTCAGTGGTGTATTACGTGTGCGTAAATGAATGTTTTATTTATGTAGGTGGGTATTTCTCAGAGCGTAAATGGACATCTCATTCATCTGGTCACGTTTTTTTGGAAGTGGCTGCATCTTTTGGTACCATTTTCGGTCGTCAGATACAGCACCCGTTTCTCTATAAGACAACCAAAACCAATTTCAAATCATTCAGCCACTTCCAAAAAAACGTGACCAGATGAATGAGATGTCCGTTTACGCTCTGAGAAATGCCCAGGTATGTCTATCTTTCCGGCTTCCGATCTAACATTAATTCAATAAATGTACGTAGGTATATTAATATAAACATACGTGACTTGCAAATCGTTTTTAAATGTTTTACTTATCTTAGGTCATTTTAATAGTTAGTTTAAAATAAAACAAAATTATATTTAAGTAATTAAATTAAAATTAAAGTGCAGTTGAAGTCCAAACATAGACTATTTTATCATATTTATTTGGATTTTTTATTTGACTCCACAAGCGGTCGTTACAGTTGCAGATAATGACTGAAAATCAACTGTATTTTCCCATATGTTAACCACAGATAACAAATAAGTAATAACCGACAACTGTAGGCCCTGAGCCATTGAGATAAGCCTTTTACTACATGTACAGTAATTTAGTTAAATAGGATATTAATGATAAAATACCTAGTTAGCACTTAACACATTCGCCTCCGGTACTGTTTCACTAAGTGCTTATACTATGCCGATCGAAATTATCTGATAGAAATCCTATGCCAGTGACACAACACCGAAAAGATTGTACTCCTATGCCGGTGACACAGCACTGTGTCAAAAACGTTCGTATTTCGATGCCACTGGCATAGGAGTGAGAACTTGATTAATGCTAGCGGTGTGGCATAAGAATAAGATTACTTTGATCACGTATGTGTGTCACTGGCATAGGTGTACAGTTTTTTCGGTCACATATGCGTGTCACCGGCGTCGAACGTGTTAAGTACTTATAATAATTTCTAGACGTTAAACTGGACTCCTAAAGCGATTTGTATAATAGGAAGTGCATGAACAGCAGAAAGTGGAAGCATAGGTACCTTCTGCTTACATTTCAGGAGATTAAATTGATAAGTACCCAGGCACTAGTTAGATAACCAACAGAAAGGTGACGGAGGGTGAGGGTTTGTATTGTATCCCGATTTGGCCTCTGATGGATTTGCTATTTTTCTTTAGTAATAAGTACATTATAACATCTATTTTCTGTTTACAGTACCTAAGCAGTTGAATTGACGGAGCTTAGCTAGTGCAGATAAATATGTATACCATATCTAACCAAATTTAGGTTCATGTTGAACAGTCCAACATATAAAATTACGCCGAGAAAACCGTGATATAGGGCAACTTGCTCAGACATTTTTGCACTTGCGTTGCTCGGACATAGGCTTTAAAGTATTGCTTTTTTTATTGGATTAACCTTTAACTACATGATGTCTCATTGGAGGGAAAAATAATCATAACACTGGCAATATTTTTATAATGGCTCCATAATATATTAGGTAATGTTTTTTGCAGCTGTTGAAGTGATTTCACTGTGGGTGCCGGGACATTCGATCTAGGTGTTGTACATCGTTGGGTTACATAATTAGCCGCTATACGCGTAAACAGTTATCACATTTTTACAGGCTAAATTATAGGTTGCAAAGGTAAACTACGTCATTTACTTGCTATTGTCTTTTCAATCAATCAAATCCACGCGCGAAGTTCATGCCTGATCGACACTCATTGAACTTGGCCCCAATACTCAAATTATGAAGTGTTTTAGTAAATATCTGCGTTTTTTGTGCGTCTCGGTTGAGCGCGAGGCAAGGTGAAGGCTGCTTGGGTTACTCCGTCTGACATAATCTGGTGGCGACAGATTGTTTTTTGATGTCTCTTTCTAGCAGATTAGCTATAGAGTAAATTGGTAATTAATTAAATTATAAAAAATATTGGATGTCAAAGAAAAAAACGACCAAGATCGCCAACGTCCGAGGTGGGAATCGAACCCGAGCTCGTGGGTTCGATTCCCACCTTTCGCGGCTGATGCCTGCACCGCTCGGCCACTCGGTCTTAGCAACCACCAGTCAATTTTCTCGGGTATATGCAATCCCTTACAAGGCTAGGCGCCTTTGGACAATACTCTAAGGGCAAGCAATGTTATATGCATGCACCTCCTATCAGAATACTTTTTCAGTTTTCTAGAATAGCTAGAGAGCTGGGTCGCGTTTTATAAAGTTACAATTTACAATTTCGCTGTTTGCCTCTCTAACGCACGCACATATTGGCTAGAAAGAGAGGCAAACAGCGAAATTGTAAATTGTAACTTTATAAAACGCGACCCTGGTGCTGCCATCTATTGAAATAATTGTGAAAACACAAATCAAATTATTTATTAACTAAATCAAAATATTTGGTTAATAAATAATTTGATTTGTGTTCTCACAATTACTTCGGTAATTAATCAGTTCAATAAGGTACAAAGAAGAAACTTATGGCCACACTGTTTTGTTTTGGGACTATACCCAACTAGCAAAATTTCGTCATATAATCGTCGCGGAAACGTAACATATTCAGGCTTTTAGCTTATGAAACTGGTCATAAAAACGTAATAATTACGTTTATACACGATGATTCTTAATCCGTGATCAGGAGTAGAAAAACATTAAAATTTAGCCCAAATTAAACTTATTCGGCGAGGTCTCAAGTTATTTCTTCACTGTTTAATTAATTAAAAGTGAAAAACCTAATTAAAACAAATTACCCACTTCATACATGGTCATCCTACAGTATAAAGTTTAACTACGATACGTCAAGTGCCATCAGTATGGCGGGAAACGGGAATTTGACGGATCTTATGTCAATAAAGACTCCTATCTACTCATTATCTTATCAGTGCAACACTGATAACGACGAAACATAATTGATAGGAGATTATGTTAACGTGCATTACCTAAACTTGGTAAAAATCTTGAGCAAGTAAAGCAATTTGTTTTCATACAGTACAATTTAATAATGAAATAAAAACAATAAAAACTGCATACCTGACCAACTAAAACAAAAAACATTATTTTAAACATAATTTAACAAGTGTTCAAAATGTCCACCGTGTTGTTCTTGACACAGATCCGCTTGATTGTTCCTGTGATTGGATTGATTCACTCGAAATCTTCTTCAGCAAAGAATCTTTAAGATTTGTTGATCCAAATCGTCAGGATGATGACGAGGTCGTCCGGGTGCTCGAGCATGTTGTGGCACTGTAAACTGTCCGAAGTCGCGAAGATTTTTGGTGCACGCGATTTATTAAATTGTGTCCGGGGGTCGGAATGTTTGGATGAAGTCCGTGAAAATAACTGTTGGGTTCGCCTTGTGCTATTACTGCTATTCGTTTGTATTGACAAATGTACAGTATCGCAACGCTGTATGTTTGAGTACGGATGTGGTGAAGGCATGATTTTTTGGTGAATAATTATAATTTTTCTCATTCAATATCCGTGACTATGACTTTGTTTATTATGCGTATGACAACAGTGATTGACAATGTCATGGGCAAGGTTTACTCATAAATTGACAATTGCTAATAACTTTGTAAAGAGATTACAATACAACCTCATTAAATCCGATATGGTAGTAGTACAGTGACAAGGATTTTAGGATAAAATTTAATTCAAAATTAAAAGATGATTAAAAAATTAGTATATTTGTTTTTCACGTAATTACTACTTTAACGTAATCCCCATCAATTACTGAGTTAGAAAAAAATGGTTCCTGATCACGGATTAAGAATCATCGTGTATAACGCGATTTGGGCCCATATTACTCAGCTTTTTTAGCCATATAAAAGCCATTTAACTGAAACT
>JALPQI010018868.1:0-19448 GCA_025490895.1 Thaumatotibia leucotreta
AGCAAAATAGAAAAAAAAATCTGTGGACATATTATGGGTGGAATTTGTACTACTAATCAAAATTTCGATAAATTATCCATTTTTTGCAAAATCGTGCATGATAAAACATGCAAATATATTTACTTTTAGATTGAAAAGTATATTAAATTCAGTAATTGTAAAATCGTTATGGTATGAATTACAAAATTCCAATAAAAAATAATCTCTTACTTGGTTAAAAACCGCTAAACGCACGCAACGAAAACAAATTTCCGCCATCTTGCAGATTAACACATGTTAGTTTTTTAATACAGTTAAGCCAACGAATCAGTAATAAGTTTGAAAGTTCCTTAAATTTCCTTGCAAAATTAACCTTAAGAACATAATATACATATCTAGTTTTCAAACACCAACTACGTTTTCGTTATGTACGATAGATACATCGTACACCATGCATTTAAGGGTTAATGAATTTTAAATGTGACGACTACTCGAGGAAACTCTTTAAAAAAACGTTTCGTAAACTGCATCATCCAAATGGAGTGCTTAGTGTGACGATATCCAATATTTTTGTATTATTCTATGCTATGTAAATAACATTAAAGTTATTTTAAAAAAACAGGCGCAAATTACCACCCCCATTCTTCGAAACTATAAGGCTTAATATTTGGCAATAAATACAGAAGATAGTTCCTTACGAATAGTGGTTTACAGGAAAACTCGTAAGAAGGGTAGGGTTCGAACCGGAAGTAGTTTTCATATCTAGACGATTCAAAAGAGTTTGTTGCTATTCCAATTTGAATAAAGAATTATTTGACTTTGACTTTGACTTTGAAGTCTGTCATATTTTTTAATATTTGTTGCTACTGAACTCTTTGTGCACGAGTCCGACTCGCACTTGGCCGGTTTTTATAATTTTCTCATGAATTCCATACACTTTCTCATGCGTCCCGCATTTTGTAGCCAAGTCCCGCAATTTTTTCGCGAATGTACCGCATATTTGTGAATTTTGGTTGGCAGCCCTACATATACGCCAATATCTCTAATGAACAATGAAAATAAACCTTATCCGTCAGCAAGATGTTGCCGTGACAAGCATGAAAACACACGACCACTTTAGTGGTTCTTGGCATTGAAAGGGTTAAGGATACAAATAACGAGGTAGTATTTCCAATTCCAACTGACTAGAAGTGTCTAAAACTGACCAAAAATGGCATTTCTGACCAACTTGGCATTAGTAACATCACACATCATCATATCTCAGTCGATTGCTGGACATAGGTCTATGCTATAGGTACCTATTAACTATGCGTATAGATATAGACACATTAGGAGGTAAATGCCCATAATAGTCACGTTGGGCAAGCGGAATCGCGGTCGCAGTAATGTGATGATGACGCTGCTGCTTCCATCATAAATTTTCTATCAAAGAATGGTCACTTCCATCCCTTAGTCGACTCTTACGACACCCGTGGGAAGAGCGGTGGTGTATAATAATATTTTAGCCTATATAATGTCCCACTGCTGGGCACAGGCCTCCTCTCATATATGAGAGAGATTGGGCTATTGTCCCCACGTTGGCCCTAAGCGAGTTGGGAACTTCACATACACCTTTGAATTTCTTCGCGGATGTACGAGTATGAAGGTTTCCTCACGATGTTTTCCTTCAACGAAAGCTAATGGTAAGTAAATATCATCTGATATTCCGTACATAAGTTTCGGAAAAACTCATTGGTACGTACGAGCCAGGATTTGAACCCACGACCACCGGAATGAAAGTCAAACGTCTAAACCACTGAGCCATCACCGCTATCTAACTAAGCTACCTAGTACTTAAAACCTAAAATTTTATTACCACGGCATCTTTTACTTTCAGGGTTAAACTTTGCTAAACTCAACCTTACCCCTAGGTACAGGGGTAGGTAAAGGTAGGTTCGACCAGGGGGGATGCGTAAATGTATTCTCCACTCCGTGAACAAAAAAAAAAGGTAAAGGTAGGTAGGGGCCCCTGCCCCTACCTATCTTAAAGCCTAAACTCAGCCCTCCGAGTTTAGGCTTTTACAAGAATTCCACTGACCCAAAGTGGCCGTTACAATTCACCCACGAGGCTATTCGAACAATTGTCGAGTCCATAAATATATACACAATCCTGCACCTTACTTCAATACATTAAGGTGACGAAATGAATACATGTTTATGAACAGCATTGTAAATATTGTAATGTTATTTCGCCTAAGTGTATGGAATTAGGCAGTTAGTAAGCGCGAGACGAATATTAAAGTGAACACCGTGAAATGGTTCACTCACCCCATAGATTAGTGGTTATAAGAATACAGTAGGTTGTCTTCATGTATTTTTTTGGCTATTCAGTGATAGTAACCTTTTTGACAGGTGCATAGGAACCCTAGACCACTCAGGAACTATATCAAAATATCGCTATCGGAGATGCAAAATAGTAGCTGCAAAGTTCTTAGGGTGATATTTGTGATGTCGATAATTTTATTATAGTTAAGCGTCTAAGACTATAATGAACCGTGTTTATTTCCTAAAATATCGATACATAACATAACTATCGACATCACAAATGTGTTTACCCATCCCTAAGAATTTGACAGCTACCATTTTGCACCTCCGATAGTGAGGTCTACATAAGCCTACTGGCCCATCATTATCAGGGTGCTTAGCCAAGTTGCCAATCGCTAGCGCTTCATCGTTAATCGCAGCTAACTGTCTTTGTCGCACTAATATGAAAGAGTGACAGAGAGGGAAAACTATGTTACGCTACTAAGCGCTAGCGATTGGCATCTTGGCTAAGCACCCAGGACCACACAGCACCGTGTTGAATTGAAACTGGCCTGCTAAACCTTTCTCCGCTGAGTGAATAATTTAATATTGACCACAGATTAATCAGTGACAGAGAACACATTTTAATAATTTAACGCCATTTTATTGCGAGACAATAAATTTGAACAGGCCTCTGAAACGGTAAGCGAGAGGTCATTAAAGTACGCAACACGTGTACCTTATTATTTATGACAACTGTACTTTTTCCTTATTTGTTTCTTGGAATCAAAATTGACAGATGCGATAAATATGGTAAGTCGAATAGCGGAATTGGTTAAAGTATCGAATTTGTACAAGAAAATCTTAGTGAAACAAACCCTTCCAACCTACAATTTAATATACATAGATCAAATCTAACTAATCCACTTAACCTAACCTATATCTAAAATTAGCCCTGAAAATACCGCCAGCATCCTCGGCACAATGCCACAAGGGCCAATCTTAGATACCTACAGGTTAGGTTAAGAAGATTAGGATATTTAATTTATATACAAAAATTGTAGTTTTGAAAATAAATATTTTGAAGAAAAATATGACAAAAAAAACTTATAAAATATAAAAATAATGTTTTATTCCCTAAAACGTAACCCCCCCATTCACCCTGTTGCTCAAAGAATTTTAGTAAGCACTTTGGACCTGGAAACGACGATGACCGGAGCTACTACGAATCAACGATTGTGAAACAGGGCATAAAAGATTAATTTATTATTTTATATTAAACCATCAAGCGTTTTAAAAAACTATTAAAACGTTTCATGGTTTTTAGTAGGCACTTATTTAATTAACCGACTAAGGAATTCGCCTGTAAAACGATTCAAGTAGGCCATACAATGGAAGGCGTGAAAGGCGTATTATAAAATCACTTAGTTTTCATTTGCAACAGTGCACTTGTGAAACTTTTCTAATTGATTTCAGCGAATCGGTCAATTTGAAAAGAAATGCTTTAAAAAATAAAAAATAATTAATAATTAGCATAACTAATAATAAAAACTATTAACACTTTAATAGGAAAAATTTACGTTTTCCCACACTGGCCCTCCTATAAATGTGATATTCTCAGATTCCGATTTATCGAGTTTCTTAGATTCAGCGAATAAAAAAAACTATCTGTCAGAAAAAGTTATTATTTTTTCTTTTGGATAATTTAATTTTATCTTTTGTATTTGTAGGAATTTTTCGTTTCGCTTTCACACACTTGGGCCATTTTTTTCAAAGTCACCCCACTTTTTGTAACATTTTTATATCGTTTCTACTCAGAATCGAGCGCTCTTTCAGATCTCAATAAGAGAACAATTTTGTCCCAAAATTAACTTGCATTTTTCCAATTTTCCATTTCGTTACCATGAATGAAAAAACGGTAACGAAATGGATCAAAAACCCTGGGACAACAATTTTCTCCTATCAGGACTGAAAGAGCTCGCGATTCTGAGTGGAAATCGTATTAAAACTTTAAAAAGTGGGGGTAACTATTTGAAAACAAAATAAATAATATGTCTGTTCTTTGGTATAAACGCAATGGTATTATAACTCCGTCGAGGGAGCTACCAATTTTCCTTAATTTCTTTAGCTACAACTTATGAATAAAAACGTTACATAAAAAAACGATGCAAAGTGATCTCTTTTCATTGCCACTGAGTGTAAAAAGGTCACACTGCCGGTCATACTAAGTCAATATATTATACAAAGATGATGTCATGGGGTTTTTGCGGATTCGCCATGACAATCTGCGGAGGTTTATTATCATCATCATCATCAGCCTGTGATAGTCCACTGCTGGACGTAGGCCTCTCCTATTAACTATGCGTATAAACGCATTAGGAGGTAAATGCCCATAATCATAGTGGTTCTGCTGTCCATCATCAATCTTTTATCAAATAGTGGTCAGTGACACTTCCATCTCTTATGACATCCGGAGTTGGGGTGGTGACAAATATTTTCTTACTGCCGTCACCACACGGCTAGGTTTCGTCAAATTGATGTCAATTCAGGAACGAACGAGACTCAGAGAGCCTAGGTCTTATTAAGAGCACTGAACTCGCAGTACGTTCACGCCTCCCGACTCGCGAGCGCGGCATGTACTGAACAAGATTCAGCTTTTAGCTGTTTGTATAATGACATGACAGTAACACGGGTAGGAGATTCGGGTATGGCCTTAAACTTTATCCAAGACCATCGGCGGATGGGCTCCTCCTTTTTGAAGTCGGTTAAAAACGACGATATTTTAACATTTGCACTCATTATGCAGACACCGGATACCGGCCCACAAGTCATAAGCGTTTTGACGTGATGTTTACTAATTTGAGGTGACAGCAGTTATCTCGTAAACTTGGAATGGTTATGACATAGCCGATTAAGCGTATTCAGTTACTGGTATCTATGGCATTTAAACTAACGAGAAAATGCAAGTAATTAGAGACACTAGCTTCTGTACTATTTTGGCTTGTAATTTAACCTTCCTATTTATATATGTATCTGTTGTACCCTAAGGTATAAAAAATTAATATAAAGAAATAATTTAATTGATCATGTCCATATTATTGCCCGATCCATTTGTCAGATCTCTGCATATCTTAACCAAGCACCGAAAAAAAGGAAAAAAATAAATTTTCATACATTTTCGAATAAAACATTTGTTTTTTCCGACATTATCAACGCTAGGCCTCGAATTTCGAAGTAAACTTTCGGGCATGTGTCTTAGGCAATCCGAAGACAACGAACATTTCCGTGTCTCTTGTTTTTTTTTTGCCTGGGAGCACTGATTTTTTTGTTCGTTTTATAGCCGATACTTCATTCATAGCAGACGAGCTCATGATCCGAAACGGTTAGCAAACAATAATGATGATTACAGATCCTTCATCTTAAAATCTCTCGTTTCCAACATATCCGTTCTTTAACGAGCGTTCAATAAATAACGTTATTACTACGCAACGTTACGAAAATCGAATTTATTAACGGAAAGTACGCAATGGGCGTGTGAAAATTGGAACGAACGGATATTGGCGGTATAATTAGGATTTCTCGAGTATTAATAAAGTTAATCTATTAAGTCTAGATTGCTTTCTTACCAGTCATATATCTCTAAAGCGGCAATTACATTGGGTCGATCGCCGCATGCAAACAATATCATTTGCCTGGCAACTTCATACTTTGATTCCGCGACTGCATTAAGGTAGAATTGCATGAACTGGATTATAATATAACATTATTAAGCGGCAATCATACTTCGTCGTTCGTCTAAAGGTGCATTCAAACCAAACGAGCATTCGCTATTCTAACCCCCTGCTCTACGAAATTCGATCGTTACACAAAACGTGATTCGTTGATTTCGTAAAGTGGGGGATAGAATAGTGAATGCTCGTTTGGTTTGAATGCACCTTTAGGCGAACGACGAAGTATAATTGCCGCTTAATAATGTTATAATCCAGTTCATGCAATTCATCCATAGATAAAAGTACAAATAGACTACATAGTTGCCGATTTCTAAGAATTAACTTTTTTACAGTTATAGATTAATCCTTATTAATATGAGGATAAGACTCACCATTTTTCCGATAATCTTAACGTCATATATATATAAGGCTCATTTCTAAACTGTCAAATGTTCAAATAAGCAACTATAGGACATTGATATTATCGTAATCTTAGGCTGCGTTATACCAGAGATGTACGAGGATGTGTTTCCATACAAATGACACCTCGCTCGGGTCATTAATAGGTGTCATTTGTATGGAAACACATCCTCGCACATCTCTGGTGGAAACGCAGCCATAATCTGATTGATAACGTTATTTGATATAGTTCCTGAGTGGTCTATGTTTCCAATTGGTTAAGTGTACATTTTGACAAGCGAGCGATAAAATGACTTGCAAGATTAAAATTCTATGAGCATAATTTAAGGGCATGTTCACACACGGTGACACCGATGACCCAACGTTATGTAACGTGACCCGGCCCGAAGGCGGTCAATAGTGACTAAACGATTTACACGCATCATTTCGTCGGTGAACAACCAAAACTCACTAAGTAATAAATACCTACTTGAAATAAATCTCGTAACTCAAATAGCGTTGAAAATGTCGGAATAAATCCAATGGTTTTTTTCGGGAATATATGAAAATTTTGTTTTTTTTCCTTTTTTTCGGGTTTTTACAGAAATAATCAATGTCACTGTCACTCTTTGCTATCTATTTCAATTGAATTTTCTTCGATGACATCGCGTTATCCTGATTTTTTTCAAAAAAATCCGGAACCGACGAGCTGTTTGGAAAGAATCGGGATTTAATCCGGAAATGTTCAATGCTAATCTCAAAACTGATTCAATACTCACATACGACGTTGCTAAGAGTAATGACATTTTTTATAATGACTTAGTTGATGATTAAATTCGTCGCAATCATAAAAATTCAAGAGTAGTAGATAATTCGTGAGATTTAAATTGGGCTAATTTAAATTTGATTAGTTATTGATATGTGTATTTAAGTAAACATCACGTGTTTCGGCTCGGACAGGTGGGTAATGTCACATTTTTTAAACAAATACTCAAATAAACCACAACACTAATGAAAAATTTTGGTACCTACCTCGATTTAGGACACGATATTTTTGGATCAGCGACATCTGGCGTGTCATTTTGTAAGCTGTTCAATAACAATTTACTATGCACGTAAACATTGGCACTTTTTTATAGGTTATTTTAATGTCATACTGTTGGGTAAACCCCTCCCCTCTTTCGCCAATCATCCCTATCAAGCACACACCACCAGCTCAGCTATTTTAAGATATGAAGAGCTAAGAGGCTGGCATAAAAAGACAGAGCTGAGGGCTGCAGTCTTAACCAAGTAGCGTAAGGAAATTGTACTGATTTATTTTTCTTCAAACATTTACCTATTCATTCTGCAATGGTATACGAGAAGCGATAAGTAATAAATGTATAAAAAATACAGATTCGTGAAAAATCACGTGACAATAATGTGTGGAAATGTCGCGTGACCTTTCGTTCGAATCTGTCATTCTCATTCCTAAATTTATTACTTATTGCTTATCGTATACGATTGCAAGATGGCATCTTAGATAAACTGCAAGCCTAGGCAGTTTATCAAAATGTTTACTTTGTACATGAAGTCTCTTTTTATTGCCATTCATTAGAAAAGGAATGCCGCTTGTTTTACAAGTTACACCCTTTTTTCAATAAAGAAGCCCCTATAGATGCTACTATTTATCCCTTATGTGGCCCCTCTGTTCCATAGAGTTTAAATGTGATCCAATCGATATCAATCAAGTTTTTCTTAGAAACATCGATTAATATTTTAATGAGATTGACAATAACAACGAACTGGCTTTTGAACTTGGACCGTTCCAATGTCAACCAAGTTCGTATTAATTATACGCTTATAATAGAATATTATGTTTTATTTGTCAAACGCGGTTATAACTAATATTATATGTCTGCGGTCAATCTTACACGGATTGGCTCAATGCAAGACTCAAATAAAAAATCCTAACTCCGAATTTATAAAATTGTCAACATAAGTATAATATTTCAGAGCCCTAATTGTGACAGAGCATTATCTTCTTACCACGCATCTGCATTTGGGTGAGACTTTTGTAAATAAAAAAAAAATCTTGACTTTGCCCACCTACGGTGTCTTTATAATCTAAAGATGATAATTATATTACAGGTATTCCGAATTTTAGGAATAATAATTAAAATATTTAGAAGTTCCAAAACGGAAAAAGTAGAGTAAATTCCATGGGTTTCATTGAGTTTTTTAAATATATTTTTTTATGTAACGAAGGTAGACAACTGAGCTCTAAGCCCACCTGATGAAAGCAGGAACTGAGGCCCATGGACATAGCGATCAGAAAATTGCCTATACGCTGCCTACCCTGAGGACTTAGATGGATTGCCTCTATCTATGCCAGTAACACAGACAACATTATGTTGTCTGTGGCCAGTAATTACAACGGCTATCTTACCCCCAAACCGAAACACAGCAGTGCAATCGTTGTTATTTAGCGGCAGGTTCACGGGTAAGACGGTGGTAGCTATCCGGGCGGACCCTGCACGAGGTACCACCAGCAAACGATATAATTATGATGACGTGAAAATATATAAATTCAAATTATATACGCTTGGAGGCTATACGTTAATGACCTCTGTTATAATGCTATGATAACAGAGGCCTGCAGACCTAGTCGAAAAGTCACGTGACCATTTCCATACATTATTAGGGTCACGTGACTTATCGCTTATCGTATACGATTGCAGACTGGCATCACAGCTAGGCCCACTGAACTATTATAGCATAAAAGCTTCCTCAGAAAAAAAGGACTGCATGATCGAACTCTTTTTTTGTCTACGACTCTACAGTAGCTATTAAATATGATGTAAATATACTCATCTAAATAAGGTAAGTATATTCCTTATACGGTCTCTTCAAATGTAGACAGGGCTTTAACTTGTTAGCAAAGTAGCCAACGCAATGTTTGCATACATCTTTTACTGACAGCGCAGCAATAATACGAAACGCATACATTCTTTACACCACGTTGTTGGCAAACTGTCTAAATGTTATACTAATCCAGCGTGGGTGGAATCGAGTAGCATGAATGCTTACGAGTCCGGTGTACTTTATTTACGAAATTGCTGCAGGAAGGTGTCATTAGAGTGACAGAAAAAATACCAGAAATTTGCGAACTTCGGTGTTCGCGGTAGCAGACCAGCGGCCCTACCGCGAGGATTTGTCTCTCTCACTCTAATAACGCCTTCGTTGGAGTGACAGAGAAAAATCTTCGAAATTTACGAATTTCGATTTTCGCGGTAGTAGGCCTGAGGCCCTACCGCATCACCGTCACACTACTTAATACTATATAAGTTATAAATATTAGATGTCATATACCAAAGAAAAACGCCCACCGACCGGTGGTTGCTAAGACTGAGTGGTCGAAGGGTACAGTCATCAGCCGCGAAAGCCGAGTACGTGGGTTCGATCCCCATCTCGGGCGTTAGGTGATCTTGGTCGTTTTTCTTTGGTATATGACATCTAATATTTATAATTCGTATTTTGATGTTATTCAAAGTAAGATTGGATATCAATAGGTGTATTGGCGGAATCGAGCACAGCCCTACTACCAGTTAAGTACCAGTTGTACCACTTGTGACATTAGTACCGGTTCGTTATGAAACGGCCGGGCGTGGCGCTTGACGAAATTCTACGGCAACAACAATATTGATAGCCGGTAGCCAGACAAACTTTAACGAGACATCCTTTTGAATTTTACGAAATAACCATAACCACTTGGAGCTGGCACGAAAACGAAAATAATAAGAAAACAACACTTTCACAAACAAATGTATATTTGGGTGAAAACACCGGTAAGTAAACGTGCAAGTGCTCTGAAGGGCGACGACCGAACAACTGAGCCATATTGGCATTCATGGAACTAACTAGTAAACACAATTTCAAATTGCTGTCATTGCATAGATGCAAGATAGCACTTGTATTCAGCCAATATCAAATTTCAATATTCAATAAATTAACTTTAGATTTCATTACCCTGAAGCTAATTGAAGGGTCCACGGAAAAAACATGTCCAAAGCTTAAAAAAATCAGGGCAAATTCACACCTTATTCTGTTAAAAGTAAGGTGGTTTATCCTTCTGTAATTTGAATTGACTAGACATGTTCTTTCCGTGGTTCAATTGAGCTAGAAAGATAGTCTGACATTTACCTAAAAATACGAAGGAAAAAACTTTCATGAAAACTGTAAAGATAAAATAAATAAATAGCTATATCATGGGACGTCTTGCATAAATCGACCTTGTAACACGATAAACTCAATTAAAGTTTGTGATGTGGGTGCCAGGCGAGGATATATGTATGTAATACATAGAAACACGGCCACGACCAAGGAACAAATATTTGTGATAAATAAATACACAAATAACGCCCTCGCCGGCATTCGAACCAGGAACCTCCAGTTTCGTAGGCAGGATCACTACCAACTAGGTTACGGAGGCTGACAAGCAACTACAGATTCCATTACACTGAAGCTAATAATTGAGCTAGAAAGATAGTAATGTTCTTTACTACTTAATCCAAGAGTTAAGTAATATCAAAAAAATACACTATTCATTAGCACTGAGTATTGCACAACATATCAATAGTTATTCTCATAAAATCAATACCTATACTCAACAGTTTTTACGTCATGTTTAGTATCTGGTCTACGTTTGTACGGCAACCGGTTTCGAAAACGATCACTTAGCACTCCACGTGACAACTCATAAATTCGTCGCCAAAAGGTACATTTCCTTTATTCATACGCAATAAAGAGTTCAAGGTTTATATCAAAATCTATGGTATTTTCTATGACGCATTTCGCAAGTGGGTGAATATTTTTTTTTAGTACAGATAGTGCCTTTTTTAGGCTCTAGTGCGAGAAGTGTGTCATTTTACGTCAAGTTCAAAACTTCGGAGGGCCATCTGCACTAAAAAACGTCGTACGAGACACATGCAAAAATAAAATTCGTAACTCGTGTTGATTTAAAAATGTACCTACTATTTTCCGTCCGTTTTTGATTACAGCCACCTAAGTTTTGCTGGTTGTATGCAAAATTATGCTTCTTAAAGTTTGAGAAAATGCATTTTTCTAGTGTTAACAAGCCCTTTCCTTAATACATCCTACAAAAGTGGACTACATGCATGTTTGCATAATTAAAGTTGCATAATTTTGCAAAAAACACTTAGCGTTTAGGTTAACATCATTTTTTAAGATAAGGAAGTCTCTCTCTACTGTATGATGGAACAGGGTTATGTTTTCAAAAAGACGGGCGTTTGTCCGATCCTTGGCCATTACCTATCGTTTATATCCATTGTGTACTCATTGTAGTGGTACTTCTGATCCGTCGACAGGACCAAAGACTTGACAAATGTTCCAAATTAATTATAAAACCGCCCATTAATAAACCGATGCTAAAAAACTATTGCGGTCCACCATCTGTTCACCATTTATAACATGGCAATAAACTTGGTCGAACAAAATCGTCATAAATTTAAATTTGAACTCATCAATTATTAAACAACAAACTTAATCAAGCACTTGGTTAAGACAGAAACCACGTTATATGTTATGGTGATTCGGTAGAGTATGGACCATAAACGGTTGGTTGTGAACGGCAAATGTACGTTGGTTCTGTGGTTAGTCATAGGAAAATGTTTGGCGAATGGGAAAATCTGCGTGAGAATTTACTTAATAAGAAGTTATAAAAGGAACACGTGTGTAGAAAACATCTATATTTCTGCGCAAATTACTTAATTAGAATAATTTAATAATTTCCACTCGCCGCAACTCGCCTATACCGTGCGCCAGTAGAATCCGTAAAAAATGTAATCAAACCTAAAAACTTGTACTATTTCATACCTAGCGGCCCGCCCCGGCTGCGCACGGGTACTATACCTATATAAAAACCTTCCTCTTGAATTACTCTACCTATTAAAAAAAACTCATCAAAATCCGTTGCGTAGTTTTAAAGATTTAAGCGTACAAAGGGACATAGGGACAGAAAAAGTCACAGTTTTGGTCTTATCACGTTAGTGATGTGATGGTGTGTAGTGATGGTGTGTTAACACCGGATGCGTGAGCAGCACGTGTGACATCTACAGGTGCATGCAAATCAAAAGTGCATTCGCTGTTCTATCCCCCACTCTACGAAATAAAACGAATCACGTTTCGTGTAACGATTGAATTTCGTAGAGTAGGGGGATAGAACAGCGAATGCTCTTTTGGTCTGCATGCACCTTACTATGACATTTCCGGCGCTACAGCACACACGCCACGCAAACACGCAACGCGCACGTGTTGCACACGAATCCGGCGTGGCTCAGCCTTTAAACCTCGAGTTCACATACATTTTTGTTTAAAAATTATTAATATTTTATTAGTATTAAACGTAAAAATAAATCTACGAACGTGTTTCAGCAGTGCGTTGAGCATCCAAAGGATTTGAGCGGTGTTCACTCAGGCCACTCGCACACGTTTACATTTTTTTCTACTCGTAGTCTCTAATGTATGAATTAAGGTTAGGCAATTACACAAAATTGTAATCATGTGTATTTACATCGAATTATTACTCAACTACAATAAACTCTTTACACAACGTTGTAGGCAACTATAATGAATTTGAACAATCGCGTGCCAGCAAAAGAGACATCAACGAGCGGCCACCTCAAGATATGCACTTCGTTTCGGCGTATTTATTTCATTATTTTGATTTGTTTACTTATTTGTATTGACTCGTAGAAAAAGTATTGCACACAATAGTGTTTGATCAAGATTTTCAATCTCGTACCTTACTTAAGGCCACTCAAAAAGCGTCGTGGCCTAAACACGGTACTCGACTGAAAACCTCTCTATTATAACACAATTGTATAAAATACTATTTTACCATCGCCGCACGCCCCGCTTGACTATCTACTCAGTACTTAAATGAATTAGCATAATTCGCGAACGCAAGGATTTTTTTTATGCCGACAACGCAACGTTTGCAAATTCGCTAAACATCTCCGCAAAAGCGGGGTGAAAGTAACGCGTAATACAGTAGGTATGCATAATGCATACTTATGAGCGGACCCGAAAAATAAACACTGATTATGTGGTAATAGACGACCAATTAAGGGTCGAAGGCAAAAAGCTTGTACATAGTTAAGGCTATAATCAAAACATAGCGTTAATCGATCAATTGTGTTAAGGTGGATTTAGACCAAACGAGCATTCGCTCATTCTAACTATCCCCCACTCTACGAAATCAACGAATTTCAACGAATCACGTTTTGTGTAACGAACGAATTTCGTAGAGTTGGGGATAGAATGAGCGAATGCTTGTTTTGTTTAAATCCACCTTTACGAATTAAGTTAGTGAATATAAACTGTATGGTTTCATATTTTAAAAATGTAAGTGTGTCACAGATAATTTGAATTTGTTTCCTTTCTTATTCTCAAAATTTTACTACGTAACACAAAAATTATGACATTACATTTTGTTTTCATTAAAGGCCTTTGACAATATACATTTTTTTTTGCTATCGACCCTTACTTAATCAGTGACTATAATACATAAGTATTATAGTTAAATTTAATGCCCAAAGCAGCACTGGCCGCACCAAAAAAAAGTACTTAGGTAGCTACGAATATCGAGAGCCGAGTCTCTTTTCTTTACACGGGCGCGATTATCATTTATTCGGTTTTATAGCCAAGCTATCAATCGCTTTTGGTGGCATGGGGAAATTAAGATATACATTGATACCCCAATTAACACCCCTTCTCCCCCCTGAATCCACGTCTAACTCGCATTTCCGTTTTTTGTCGTAGCTTAAGACGTCCAGTTTTTAAGGTATAAATCACTTGAAATGTAACATATCAAGTTTAATTATTGTTGCATAATTCATGATAATGTCACCAATTAATTGGTTGAATAATTAGACGAACGTCTTGTATAAATCAAGTCGTCAACGTTTTTATCCAATCGTAAGGTATTTGTTCATAAACCAGTTTGAATTGTATGATTTTATGCAAATTAAATCATAAACAAAACTTCTGAATACAGCTCAAGCATTTTAAATAATTAATAATCTGCCAATATAGTTCTGTACGGTACAGTCACGTCTAATAATATGTATACATTTCGGAACGTTTCAAAATCGTATACATATTATTAGGGCCGACCGTACACACCATGTCAAAATGACAAGTTTAAAGAGATTTCTTACGATCTGATTAAAACTTCACTATGACAGAGATTCCGAGTGGTAATTATTTTTTCTTGATAAATTTTTTGATTATTCAAGGATTGTATAATCTTTTCGCATTTTATTTTGAAATACGTTACAATATCGAGTCGTTGGCGTATACGGCAGGAAACGTACTGACTTCATAACAAATCGTCGATGGCGAAAAGGTTAATGTCCGAAAGCTTACCTTAGTGTTGAGCGATTGTGTGGAGAAGAAGGAGCAAAGAAGCACGAAGGTTGACAGCCAGTGCGGCAGGCTGCGCGTCGCCTCCATGTTGGAACTGCAAAAAAAACAATACAATAACACTATTGCATCTCAGGAAACGCCTAAGGGAGGCAACGGGGGACCTGCGCGTAGGCAGTTTTCTCGCGCAGAGGCTCGCAATTGCTATAAGGTGCATTCAAACCAAAAGAGCATTCGCTGTTCTATCCCCCGTTCTACGAAATCAACCAATCACGTTTTGTGTAACGATCGAATTTCGTAGAGTGGGGGTTAGAATAGCGAATGTCCGTTTAGTCTGAATGCTCAGCATATGCCGATAACTAAATGGTTTTCAGAGCAACCAGATCAATGAACATAGTCTTCGACCCATTTTTTGTATTTTTTTAAGACAGAATATTCTGCTCTACTCAATGGCGAAGGGGCTAGAACGCACGTTTTTTTCATTTGCTAATTTAAGGGTTAAAGTTTTATAATTTTAAAAGTGTGTTTGAGTTATTTTTTTTATGAAATAAAACTATGAAAACGGATAAACTCGCGTAGGTACGTCATCCGCAGACCACGAACCCTGTAAGTGTTCGAAACGTCGGAATGAAGTTAAAATTAGTTAATATACGCGAGTTTATCCGTTTTCATAGTTTTATTTCATGAGTAATCCTCGCGGTAACCGAAGAAAATATTTTTTTTTTTTTTTTATTTGGATTTCAGTATTTCTTTGTTAATGTAATTTATGTTATAATACTAATGTTATAATAGGTAACCGAAGAAAATCCTAAGTCATTTATAAATAAAACAAATCAAGTGTTTTTTTTTCATATTTAGAATAGGTGGACGTTTGACCACGATCATACCTGCTGGTAAGTGATGATACAGTCTACGGTGGAGCACGTTTACCTATGAGATACCTATTTACTCTTGCCTTGAAGAGTGTTTAGGAATTTTAGGGTAATAAATTCAAAAATACGCCTTTCCATAACAAGTTCACGGTTATTTTATTTATAGTGCTTTTAAACAGCAACACACTAATAGGCTTTTTAATAGCGACACTTCTAAATTTGACAAATCGATTATAAGCTTCTATTGTACGGCAAAATGACCATTTGTCAGATCATTAAACGCCGTATTTGACAAATTAATAGCGTAACTGGCTCGAAAAGATTAATGCTGTTGATCTTCATTTGTCATTAAACCTTTTTCGAAACGAGATCGTTTTGCGATAAAACAGTTATCGTAAATATTGTTTCTTCGACTAATATAGGAAGCGTAGGAAGAACATTCCTAGAATTTCATTCGTCGTTAATGAAGTTTCCAAAATTGGTGATTTCTGCCAAATACGGATCACTATAATAGACAATACGAGTATATTCATTCTTTTGGCCGTGAGTTTGATGAACTCTAGCACCTAATTGGGATGTACAGTACAGTCAAAGACAAAATAAGGTGCATATAAAAATACTCAAAAACTTGTGCACTTTAATTATGTGTAAGGCCGGGATTATACCCGTAAGTTCTTACGTAAGTCAAAAGGATAGAGCTATATTAAGGAATGAGATAGAGAAGGATTCATCTCTCGTTCCTTGATATAGCTCCTTCCCTACAACTTACGTAAGAACTTACAGGTGTTAGGCTGGCCTAATAACAACGTCGTAACATTTCTATAAGAGGATTCTTGCGAAAAATATGTTTGCACTTGACTCGCCATGAGACAAAGAGCATCACAAACATCAGATCACTTGATCAGGCTTCTATTGTTATAGTTTTATAGTGCAAGTGCATGTACAGATATTTTTGAGTACTGTTTCCGCTTCGATATATCTGACAGCGAATGAACTAAAAGAATAATCATTCATCAGCGGAAAACATGTCTGTCCGTATGTCCCAATACCTTATCACAAGATGTAAGCATTGATATGGTTTATTTTGCCCCGCGTCACGTCCGAGAGTGAACGGTCACCCACGATTCGGCCTTCGGAAGATAAGAGAAGTCGATAAGTCAATGTATTGAGAAATTACTTATAAAGTATTTAAATAGTGGGTAAGGTAAACGTCATAATTAATTTTGCAACAAACAGATCTGTGAATGAAATTATCAATGCTAGAGCATTCGCTAGCTCGCGCGGATGCCCGCCGCGTGAGCTCGTTCGCGGGTCCCGCTCAGCATTAAAATCCGTCGCACGCGCCCGCACCCAGTTAGCGCCGTTCTTACTATTTCTTATTAGACGAGCGTCCGTTCGGGTAATACGCATCAGCTATAGCGGAAATGTAGCCTCCCGAGACTATAACTCGCAGGCTTTGTTGTGAGATAAATTTCCAACACACGTAGATTTTTTTTTCACCGGCAAAATACAGGGTTAATTCTGAGGTCATACTGATGAACATTTACTATGACCGACATCCGATTCGAGAAAAAAAGATTATTCATATGAATGGTTCACGGAAAAAACATGTCCATTGCTTTAAAAATTCATACCTTACTCTGTTAAAAATAAGGTGGTTTTCTCTTCTATAATTTGAATTGACTAGACATGTTATTTCCGTGGAAACTTCATATATTTCTCAAATCCGACGTCATACAGCAAAAGTTCATCAATATATGACTTCATAATTAACCCCCAAAAATTCGGCCGGTGAATAAAAATTCATTCTGTATAATGAACTTCGATGTCCTCTAAGAAGTGTAAACTTCTTCTAGAGTCTGTAAATAATATCACATGAGACACGGCACATCACATGCCTTCATTTTCCAAACAGACAAGATGGATGAATAAATACTCGTATATGATTTTCCAAAAGTAAAAAACTTTCGCTATAGTCAGTCTGTTTAACGGTTCTGGCATTTTTTGTTATTTTTTTTATTCCTCATAGACCCCTATTTTATCTCCTTACTTAAAAAATAAAGCTTTTTTTCTATGGCTTTCCCGGATAAAACTGGTTAGACAGATTTTTATGCCCGAACCTGCTAGATCAATAAAATATTCATTGATCTAGGTTTCAAATTGGAATATAAATGTATAAAAAATCAAGTTTTTTATCACTTCGTTAAGCATAAAACTATAATTCTAGCTAGCTCCGTAAAACCAGCATTTCCTCGGCAATAATTCTCTATGCTAATTTCCCGGCGGGGTCGACGTACGCGCAGGACAATGTCTCTTCTCGGAAGGGGACCGAGGGACCAAATCGCTAATACTTACTCAACTTCGTTTGACACCAACCAGTTCATAGAAATGTCACCTCTATTTTAGTATAATTACGGGTGATATTTGCGTCAAATGAGTGTAGGAGATACGAGGTGCTTAAGTGTAGCGGCGAAATATTAATATATTGCCGGCCAGGTGTTTCCGTCTCGTTTCAGGGTTGTCAACAGGTTGGTAATGGTATCTAATGCCTGTTTACAGTTTTGAGAATGACTGATTATACTCGGTTGCTAATTATGTACCTATGTCTACGATTATCACAAATCTAGCCTTTTGTAATCCGATTGCGAACCTATATCCTCCTCCTACCCGTCATACTAAGTTTGAGCAATTGAAATTTAAACCTAATGAGTTTGAAAATATGGTCTCTTTTTATTTGAAAATAAATTAAAATTAGGTATTATATGTGAATGAAGAAATGATTAAATCTAAATTTAAAAAATAACTAAACTTAACTTACAAAAATAACTAAACTTAACTTAAAAAACAATGAAAACTAATTATAAAATAAAAAACCTCAAAAGCAACCTATAAAAGTCGCTTTTCTTTTGTTTAAAAAAATCGAATATGTCCTTTATAAATCACATTGGGCAGGACGAGGATATGTATTTTTCTCACTCGTGATCCTGAACTATTGACAACGAATTAGAGTTCAAATTGAAACGGTTTTGTAAGGGCTTAGACTAATCAGTTTTGGTGCGGTTCAAATAGGTATCACACATTTCAGGAAAAGGTTGGTGAACAAAAATGCATACTCTTTTATGACTTGTTATTAAACTACATAATATGTGTCAGTGCACTTGGAAAGATACCTAGTCACCGTGTTTAATATGGACTTTATTAAAAGTAGACTTAAAGTAGACCTTAAGTGTTCACTTAAGGTCTACTTTAAGAGTCATGACAAGGTACCTTTCCATGTGCAGTGACACATATTTTCTTAAACTTTGCAAGTGTAAAGACATACCCCCGTATTCATAAACGTTTGTTAACTTAACAAGCCGTTAATAATTGTTTGTCCCTTTTGCTCTTATGGACACATTGTTAAGACCGAAAGGGACAAACAATTATTAGCGGCTTGTTAAGTTAACAAACGTTTATGAATAAGGGGTATATTTTTTGACGGGAAAATGGCCCCAGTGGTGAAACAAATAATTAGTACCGATTTATATTATTTCTGGAATAACGTGATCCCTCTCTAATTTTAGAACAGATTTCTTATGAATATTAGTACCTACCTATCAGATAAATTAAGGCGGTGAATTTGACAAAGCACCTAACCTATACATGTTATACTACTTATATTGACGTACGAATTTTTATTTGACATTTGTACTTTTTTAGGTTAAGGTTCTTTAAATCATGGTAACCCTAATTTAAAACGACCAGGTGCTGCACCAAAAAAGGATCCGAACCGCTTAGCAAC
>JALPQI010018869.1:0-28552 GCA_025490895.1 Thaumatotibia leucotreta
GTCTGGTGTATGGCACACACTCACTTCATGTGCCTTTGATGCTGTGATACGGCAAGCTGCTTCTGTTTTGCTTCCTTGTGGCTTCTTCTATGGTATTTATTGCTGCTGCAGTGAATTTTTTTTCATCAAGCCTACAATTCTGTCAACATCTACTTTAATATCTTCAGATTGATCTATCATAAAGCAGTGCAATGAGTACTGCATAATTCCAGATTGCTTATAATATAATCGACTTGATACTTTAGCAATTCACAGTTCTCAATCTTCCTCCTTTTAGCTTCAGAAATAAATTCATTGTATAATGCTGGATCACTTGGGTCTATGAGGTATTTCCTTTTGACTCATTTGCTGCACTTTGATATACTTTAGAGTAGTCCCTACTTTCGACAAAGTCGATTTTTTCCAATAGCACTCTACAGAAGTATATGAAGGCTCCTCAGACCGACGGTGGACCCACATTAAAAAAGCAACTGCATGCTTACATCCTCCAGCTGAGGCAGCACAATCATGACACTGACAACTAATAATTTCGCAGTCACGTTCGTTTACAATCAAAGTCACATTGTATGCTTTGGCTCGTACTTTGTGCTCAGGGCACATCTTACATTTGACTGTGCACATTCCATTTTCCCGGTGTAGTTGGACATAACCAATCGCATCGTCGCCATATGATCCTCTTGCTGACCTGTGATACAAAGGCAAAAATTAGGACAAAAAGAAATTACATTAACATAACCTAAAATTAGCTCATACAAAACCTCCGAACTTGTCTTATTATATTTATACATTTATATACAAATAAATAATTAGTATAGATAGGGTACTTACAGTTTTTACATTTTTAAGTTCCGCAGCATAGTAATCAACGTTATCTTTATGCAATCATAAATGCATCTATCTTAGGTAGGTTGCTGCTGTCCGCTCGCACAAAATTTGCCTCCATTTTCAGATACCACACGAATATTTACACCGGAAGATATATATTTATTAGAAAAGTCTTTAGAATTAGCACAAAGATCGAATTAAACAATAATATCTCAAAACACGAACTACACTCTGTTAAGGAAGCAATGCATAAGCAATGTTTACTTGCAACTGACGTCACAGGAACGCTGACCAATCATAGGGCGTTGGCTGTCACAGATAATTTTTCAAAAAATAATAAATTTATTTTGGTGAAATATGCTACAAATAGGCATATTTTTTTCTAAAACTAAGTGAAATGTAGTATAAATTATGCTATTTTCTAATAGGATGACCACATTTTGGGGTATATTTTTAATGTTGTCAAATACCCTACTTTGATTCCGGATGTATAAGGCCGGCCTAAGGCTTCATCACAGTAGGTCGTCAGCATGGATTTAGAATAATGGATATGGATTTGACAACGTAATAATAATAGCAAGAACGAAAGGGATGGTCTTATGAAACTTTTCACTAGTGGAAGTGAAAAGGAACGATAATCGTCCGTCCTTATCACTGTGCCACTATTTTTTGTGTGTGTGTGTGTGTTAGATGCTAAGTCTAAGTGCCACACACACAAGTATCTTCTTAGTAGTAAGTGACTATGTCTATCCCTCTTAGTGGCACACTATGTGCGGCCCCTCGGTCGTCAGGCAAAAAAAAACTCGTCGTGTGAAACCGCTCAAATATTTTTTCTTTATTCAATGACAAAATTGATGCCGTCTTGAATTTTCCACGGGATGGTTTCGTTGATATTTTTTTTATCGGCGATAATGACAAAATAGAAAGTGATAATCTTAAGCATTTTCAATATTCGCCATTGCAAATTTAGCTTGTACTCACGTATTTTTTCTTCTCTTCAAAAACTTATTCAAGTTCTTCCCTCTTATTTATTACTACCAACTTATTTATTATTCTTCTTGTAGAAAGATTATTAGGTAGGATTGTTTGTTGTAATTATGAAGAATTAGGTATAATTGTAATTATGAAGAAAAAATAAGTAATTAGACATAAAATATGAATTTATTTAATAATTTGTGGTCTTGGTAGGTTTTTAGTGTAATTTCATGTCATGAAATTGAACACAACGTTTTGAATTTGCTGCTTTTTCTACTGAGAGAGATTGCTGGACACAGTATAATCAGTCAACAATTTAAAATTTTCTCTTTACGTACCAATTCGATTATAAAAACAGGATAAACTAAGCAACCTAACTATAAAAAAAAAACAATTTTACAATCTGGCAGCCCTGCGATAGAAATGCTTTGATGTTTTCAAAGGTAAATAATCTGGCAGCACTGGCAGTGACAGATACGACCATCGTATACAAATCACGTCGCTTATCAATAGTCAAAATCCGGTAGAATATGACAACAACCATAGTATGGAAATCAAAATGCACGATAAAATGCCGTTTGTCAAGTTAACAGCACGACCATCATAAGCCCCCAGTACGTCATTCAATTACTTTATTCCTATTTTCTAATTATAAAGATTACTTTACACGATGGTAAATTAATATTCATAGACAGCAAATATATTAAGACTCGTCTACGCAATTTTTTCCTACATTAGAACTGAAGTTTGTTATTTTATATTGCGAAATCATCACATGAGTTTTATAATTTTTTGGAAAAAAAGTTTTTTTCATTTATTTTTACTATTTTTGAATGTATTTTAACATAAAAAGTAAATGTGATTCATAAAACTGGCGCTTAAATGAGTGTTAACGTTTTTTTTACAAAAATATCATTTTTTAACGGTTTTATTTGTCGGTTTTTGACATTTATATGAGGTTAGTGAGACTTTTCTCCATAATAGCACCAACGCCGTTAAAAAGACCTTTTTGTACTGAGTAACATTTTTTTTCAATCGGTAATAACTGTGAAACTAGGCGATATCCAGAAAAGTTTATATGACATTATAGTAGGTAATTAATGTGGTCAGGAATACACAGTTAAAATCGGTCAGGTTTAAACAGCCCACGGTGTATGTATCTATCTATTATATATATCATCACTGGGTACTAGTTCGCTTCATAAGTAAAGGTTAAATTGAGCTTACCGTGAGACTAGATCGATTTGTGTAAGAGTTCCAGGATATTTATTTTATATTTAACTATCGTTTATGGTATTGTGTACTTGTACCAGTATATTATGATCCTCGCTATCGTTCACAATCGTGTACAAGGACTTAACAATATTTGTGGGTTAAATTATGCGTGGTAGATCCATTAAAAATAGCCACTACGCTTCTTTCGGTCGTAGCGCCTTTTTAGGCGCCCACGCGATGTTTGGTCATTGTGTGCTATTATATTATGTTTATTCACAAAAAAACGTCTATATATCTTATAGTCTATACAACAAACTATTATACAAACCTACATACACTTCTAAAACGAATGTGTTTATATTTTTTATGGTCATGCATGTGATGTTTATTTAGATATCTGTCCATTATCTGTTTATATTCCTTCCTAAGCCATTTCTGGAATGGACTACCGTAAACAGATCGCTCCATAAATGCGGGCGCTAAATCTACATAGTAAAAATAAAACAATGAATTCATTGCGGCTACCATGATATCGTAAGGTGCATTCAAACCAAACGAGCATTCGATATTCTATCCCCACTCTATGAAATCAACGAATCACGTTTTGTGTAACGATCGAATTTCGTAGAATAGAATTAGGGGGTTAGAATAGCGAATGCTCGTTTGGTCTGAATGCACTTTTAGTTTAGGTTTGGCTTTTTGACAGTTATTCTATGGAAAAGACACATCGCGATTCAGATTAGGTCCTAAACTGAATCGCATTAGTAGATTGAGGGAGCCTCTCAGGACCTTTTCAGGAATTACCAGATGTACAAAAAAGTGCATAATATTTTTAAATCACGGTTCTAACCGCAATCGTAATGGTACCTAACGATGTATTGAAAGTTTCGGGGGAGACAAGTAATGATACAATACAAGTATAGAGATAGTGTGTTGGCCGTGTGGTGACGGCAGAAAGAATACATTTGTCACCACCCCAACTCCTCCTGCGGGTGTCGTAAGAGTCGACTAAGGGATTGAAGTGTCAGTCACCATATTTGATTAAAGATTGATGATGGGCAGCAGCGTCATCATAGTGGACACATTACTGCGATCGCCAATCCGCTTGCCCAGCGTGGCGATTATGGGCATTTACCTCCTAATGCGTCTATACGCATAGTTAATAGGAGAGGCCTACGTCCAGCAGTGGACTATCATAGGCTGATTATGTATAGAGATAGTGTACCTACATTCCGGGAATATATTTTTTTATCCAGATAAGTGTATTGGCGATGGCTTTTGTTAGAATAAAGTTTGTACATAGGATATAAATACAAACGTGGATATAAACACGAACATGTGTTCAATATGCACAACTGTAAATCCGCTCTGGGAGCGTCACTGGTGACAAATCGTGCTTCCGGAATAATCTATTCTTCTCGCACCTCAAATATTTTCCCGAGGTCAGGGTAGACATTTGTCATAAATATTTTCCGACATCCCAATCTTTAACTTTGAGTGTCTACCACAGTGGAATAAAGTTATCGATTAATTACATGTACTTAAACACGTGGCTCTCTAACTTAAAAATATTATATAAATAAGATAGGTACAAAAGAGGACTAGGCAAAAAATCACTTCGCATTTGAAGACGGAATTAAATTGAAAGGAAAGACTGAATAGGTGCAATGCAAAATGATCTGTTGTTCAGTTTCCAGTTAAATGAAATTCCCGAAAAACCTCATTCCTATTACTTAACTAAATTCTTGATATGCACTACACGGCATGGATTTTCTTTAAATTCGGATTTCTACTGGATTACGCCGTAACTTAGTTAAAATATCGGGGTAGTTTCAAAGCACCACTAAGTACATTCAGTAAGTTCAGTTCAGCCTTCCAGAGTTAGACTGAATTAGTGAACCAAATGATCAAAGATCGAGCCAGCATTTCGTACTGTTAACAGGAAACTCATACTGTGTTCATGGAAAACATGTTACAGTAAACGAACATTTCCATCAACTGCAAAACCATTGCGGCGCTTTGAGTCAAACGCAATCAAACACTTCTAATAACAACAGCAATGAAACGCGGTTTTTTGTTACTGTCGGTAATTATTGCGAGCGTTTCGCTGCCAAGGATTGGTAGTATCGGGGTCCGTGTGGATACTAGATATTTCGAGTCAGTATGGCGGCAACGCTGTGAATCGAGTAACGTGCTTGCGTGTTACGAACACTCTTGCACTGATGTTACGTGTTTTTCGCGCGCATTTCTGAATTGAGACTTGATATGCAAGTGTCTTAGTGTGTTAGTTTCTATACTTGCTCTAATAGACAGATGAAAGTGTAAATAAAAGTGCTTTAAGTGAATGTTTAGTATAATATTGTAATAGTGCTAGTCTTTGTGATTACGGACGGTCTAGGAGCCGTATTGAAAAGATTATTCAGCTGAAAAGGTGAGCAATCTTTTCTTAACATTTAAAGCCTAACGCCTAAGGCCTTCTTCAGAGAATGACTGAAATCTTATAAAATAAGGAGACAAATCGATGAAATATTTAAAATGTTCTAAAGTTATTAGCATGCAGAGACCGCAATTTATAAGACATTTAAACGAAGACGCCGATAGAAAGTTTTTTAAGTATTGTTTCGGAAGAATAGACGTTAAAATAATTTAAATTTATAGGCCAACGCGCATTGCATATTTTAATGCTATAATCATATTTTACATAGTAATCGAACAGAAACACCAATTTTTATGCCTAAAAGTGTAGGTGACACAGAAAAAATGAAAACTAAAAATAAAACTTTGCATTAAAAACCAACAGTCACAAATACTTGTACACAAACTTTTACAACTCGTATGTGTAATGAATTCATTATCTGAAACTGTGTATGAAATTGTTAACATATTCAAAATATTATTATCTCGCTACTTATGTAACCCTTTAACGGGTGTTACTCAAAAAAATCCTGAATTCTAGCCTCAACGTCATTAGCACGAAAAAATCTGTACAAGAAAAAAATACAAAAATATAGTGCTATAGGATGGTCGTTTTTGAGACCGGTGCCATATCAAGGGTCAAGTATGCTTAATAAATTGGTTAAATCATAGATGACGTGAGTAAACATAAGTAACAAAAACTTTACAACGTAGGTACGCTAGTTCAAGGTGATACATGCATAACTATATTGTACGCCTGTAGGTACGGATTGTGTGTGATGTTTGTATGTTTAATTGTGTATACATGTTATGTCACTGCGTTTTGCAAAGTGACTCACTTGGCTACATATGGCCAGGTACCGTCGTGTGTTTGGCGGAGCGTATGTGTACAGGTTCGATTGGAAATACGACTTATTGAAATTGTTGACAGTAAATATTAGCGGACTAATGATGTAGGTGCTAACTATTGTGCATGCTAGCCTATAGCTAGTATATAGCTAGTTACACGAAACTGCCAGAAGCGAAACAATGTTTTTTTATAAAAACTATCACTATAATATTTTTTGTCAAAAACAAATTGTAATGAAAAATTTTAATGATATAAATGTGTGACGAGAACTGAACAATGGAATGCAATAATGTTATTAAAAGAAGGTATAAAATAAAATTCATTGTTTAAATCAGTCTGCTATGAAACATCAGCCATAGTATACCTACATAGCGAAAGCGGAAAAAATACTTGTCAGTATTCAGCAACACATTACGCCATTAAGATAATTTTTTTTTAAATTATCCCCTTTTCAAAATGTTCTCCGTTCACTTCTTTTTCATATAATTTTAGTACTACGCCCAACACTAGATGCATTGAAAATAATTGTGGGTCATATACAGCCCTATCGTTAAAAAGTATAAAACTACACATTTTATTACTAGTCAAGTGACTAAACAAGAATTTGTAATTTTAGAAAGTGCTTTAAATATACCCTTTATTCGCTTCTATCCAATAATAAACTAATTTCCCTCCCTAGGTATAGGTTTTAGAAACAATTATAAGATATAAAGATAAAATCATAAGTAATGTAATTAGCCGAGAGTTTTACTTTCTTAAAAAACTCTACGAATTAATTAATTTACTCAGTAAAAAATTACTTATCTATTAAAAATACGGCACGATCGACTGTGACTTAAAAGTGGTACATAAGTAGATATGTTTCAACTTATCTACCTACTACCAACATAATCATAATTCGTAATGCTCTGCTTCAAATCCGCCTTATCTAAAAATGGTTCGTCAATAACAGATGACCTTATCTACGTCAGTAGTTGGCAAGCCTGATGAAGCTTATAAATCAAGGCCAATTTAGCATAAATGCAAAATGTATGGCCGGCCTTAGCCAACAACAAGAAATTTATGGAACGCAGTGGTAATTCAGAGTGTCGGGAATGACAGGATCAGCACTTTTAGAGTCGGGCTAAAATAAACACACAAGAGCAAAAGTTTTGGGTCATGTTGGTACATGTGCATCGATATGTTGGCAGCATTTTCTATGAAAAAGCTGCCAACGTGCCGATTTCAAATATTTTTTTAAAATATTTACAATATTTAATCAAATCCCTCTAACATCAGTAAAATTTCACAATGCCGTAACAGACTGATGTGTGCTTACCATTGAAAAAATTAACTACGAAAGACTATGGTTGTCACGGGATTCGAACCCGCTTCCTCTAGATTGCCGTCCAGTCAGCTCAAATTGTTGAATTAAAAACCAGTCAGTTAAATTGTTTAGTAGAATAATAAACTTTTGAATTAAATCTTACGACTGCGCTGGAACAAATGTAGTAATAGTAAGTAGTTTTAAATCATCTCCAATAAATTTGTTCACACGTCTATTGCGAGAGAAATCACGTTGAATCATTAAAATATGATTTGATAATTTCTTTAAATGTAAGGCCGGGATTGTCCGGCCTAAGGTAAAATTTATTGATATTTGTTCACGGATTGTTTGGAGTTGATTCAAAACTATACAATAAGTTATTCCCACAATAATAATATAAATATAATAATTACTAATGATATATTAAGATATCTGTGTCAAATACAAAACATTACCATAGAGGCATCTAAGTATTTTGTATGTTATTGTTACTTAATTTGCTTGTAAAATGATCCGTTATCTGTATTATTTGTAAATATGTAATTATTATTGTTTTTAATTTAACTTTATATGTATTCAATACATTATTTAGTTCACATGTCATTAGATAAACTGACCTTGGAGCCGACTAACTTACGACGCATGTAGATTGTAGGTACGCATGTGTCAATTAGGTATCGTATAGGTAGGTACCTAAGTGATTACGTACCGTAGGAACTTTAAAATCCGTTGACATGGAATTATTTACTTTGTCCCTAATCACTCCCTGTGGAACCATTGCCATTTATATGCAGAGCGTGTTGCGTGTAGATATAAATATGTATTATTACATTTAACTAGTACCTACTTTATAGGTATATCTATTAACATTCTCCATGAACTGCCTGATTATAACTATATGTATGTACTTAGTTTTGTTAGGATTAGGATGTCGTAAGGTCGTTGTGCCTTTTCTAGGATTTTAAACCTGGCTTATATGAATCTTATATTCTCATTATTAATAAAGAAAAATATAAAAAAAAATATTGTCAATGCGGCCAGCCCGTTCGCGACGTACCTATTTATTAGATCAAGAGTATCAAGACATACCTATTTTGAAAATAACTTAAAAGGAGACGCCAGCCACTATTCAACTTTGTACTGATTTTTAAAGAAATAAATTATTAAATTATTATTATTAATTATTAATTAATACCGTTAATAAATTGTTTTATAAGTTTAATTAAGGAAGATCACGATATACAAAAAAAATGTACATAAACATTTTATAATTTTCGCTCGTTCATGGCTGCTGTAGTACATACATTATAAAGCTGCACCGTCGCATCGTTCTCGTGTCGCCGTCGTCTCACTAGTACGGACTCAGCCTAGAGGTAAAACGAGGAATGACTTTCTATCCATCCCACTCGTATTCGCGCATTGGCGAGCGAGCCGTAAGTCCACGTTAATAATGCGGCGGCAGCTTATGGTACGAGTACGGCTACAGGATGCTTAGCCAAGTTGCCAATCGCTAGCGCTTGGTAGCGTATCGTAGTTTTCCCTCTCTGTCACTCTTTCATGTTAGTGCGACAAAGACAGTTAGCTACCTTTCTCTTACGACTGACGATTAAGCGCTAGTGATTGGCAACTTGGCTAAGCACCCAGGTCTCCCCTATAGGTAAGTAGTAGGTCCCTGCCTGTTTAACTTAAGGCAAATATGAAATATTTTGTGTCCCACCCATTGATTGCACACATTTACCTATTGTATAATATTTTGCACTGTAGGGTCGGAAGTGACATTATCTTCCATATTACTGGATGATAAAATATAATATCACTCCAAACAGAAATCCTTAATTTAGCATTTGGGCAGGCATATTTTAGTCAGTTTACTGGTGAAGGTAACCAAAAATAATAATATTACCTCTGAACAAATTAAAAAATCCTTGCCAAGTTCGCAAATTGAAGTCTCGTAATCGTAAAAGTGGTTGGCAAACGGTATGATGCAGTAATATGCTATAAAACTGTAGCTTAATCTTAAAATGAGACTCATCATTCAATTTATTTACCAACATACCTACCAAATAAACATCTACAATTTATCTATTGTAACCTCAATGGTGCTGTTTTGTAGCTTGAGATCTGCTTTCCTGCTTTTTACTTTCAAGATCGCACGGTCTAATAGACGCCGTGGTGACCACATAAAATACAGGATTGTCATGAGTATACCGACAGACTTGAAAGATGTATTCCTGACCACATTTTGAAACTATACTGTAATATAAACTTTGCGTATTTATTTTCGGAATACCTCCCATGAAGCGATGCCGGAGTGCCGATTGTCTAGTAGTCCGGTGATAAAATGGGGACGGAGGAATAAGATTGTTCAGTTCCTCTGTACACTCTCCGAAATGTATTCTGTAAAAAACCGATAGACTTGCAACCCTACGACGATATTCAAGACTTTGTAGGCGAGTATTCGTTAATTTTCATAATAACTTACAGAAAAATGCATGCTCGATTAAATTTATTAATTACCTATGAGTTTTCATCTTGACATTTGATTGGCGTTAGAGAAAATGTGAAAAAAGTTTTGCGAATAATCTTTAACTTAAAAAATTAAAAAGCACTTTCTTAGAATTGATTTCAGACATTTTTTTACTGGTCATATATAAATTCAAAATAACGAAAAAAATTATGTCATTTAATATTTTTTACTTGTTTTGTCAAAAATGCATGGGTAAAGTCTGTCACTGTGCTCATGAGGCTCATATATGACCAACCTGTATATTTATACACAATAATGTTCATCACATTTCTTATGAAAAAAGGTAGAGCAAGTATGTACGTCTTACGTAGACTATACTGACATAATATGTAATCCAATCTCGAGATTTGGGAATATTCACATTCAGATGGCGCGAGACATTAGATAGAATTACCTAGATTAGAATTTGCGTGTTCCAAATTGTTCTTATCCTGAAGTTACATAATAGTGATGTACCTACGATATACAATACATGTATATTGTATAGTGTACCTGGCTATTTAAAAGATCGAGCAAAAAAATTTATCAATAATTAGTACACACAAATGCGTTATTATTTTTATAGTTACAAATAATAGCGCATATTTTTTCAATAAGAAACAAGTAATCTATTTTTCCCCTCACTAGCTCGTAAAGTGCTCGTTTATCCTTTAATACGAACGTGTAAAAAACGCATATTATTCACTTGTGTGGCAAAGTAATGACCTTGGTTTTGGAATAACAAAACGTAAAATGCTCATGGAAATTGTTCCATATTAATGATAATTAAATAATTTGTTTGAGAATTTAGTGTAAAATACAAACCTTTATATAATATGATGATTTTAACATATAAATAATAAAATTCCATAAGTAACAATTGTTTTAGTGAATGATGATAAGATGACTAGATGCAATCACAAAACGCAGAAAATGTCAACGTCAACATTGTCAAAGAATATTATAGGTTATAATCTTTATTTACCAACTCGAACACGCATAAAAATAGTAAACTAAACAACTTTCAGGGTGTTCTGTTATAATTTTGTAAAAATAATGAATGTGAATGATTTAATAATGCATTGGCGTTGGTGTGCAACTACAGGAATGTGTTAAAATCGTGCTGCGTTTACTTTTTCGTGCTAAGTTTACTGCGACTAAATCTTGCATTAAATACATGATGCATTTGGAAAATTATTATCACTAACCCGATGATGATTGTAATGTGAACAAATCATTACCTTTTTTGAGTTTCCTCGCTCTAGTGAGGGGAAAGTTTTGTGTTACGCACGGGTGCAAATGTATTTTACTTCTCGTATGTTAAAACACTCGCTGCGCTCAGGATTCTATTTTAGAACCACTCGCTTCGCTCGTGGTTCAACTATAGAAACCTTTCGCTTGCTCGTGTTTCAATGTCATACTCGCGGGTAAAATACAACTTTGCACCCTTGTATAACAAATAACTATTTTCGCGGTATAAAATGCCAAAAGTATACTATAGTGAAGTGCATTACAATGGCTTTCGTAATAAATAATAATAAAAAAATAATAAATATCTTGGGACATCTTACACAAATCGACCTAGGCCCACGCTAAGCACAATTAAGGCTTGTGATGTGGGGTACCAGGCGACGAAATATATGTAAGATACTCGTAGATACATATAGATACTAAAATACATAGACGGCCATGACTAAGGAACAAATATTTGTAATAAATAAATACACAAACAATGCCCTCGCCAGGATTCGAACCCGGAACCTCCAGCTTCGTGGGCGGAGTCACTACCAACTAGGCTATGGAGGCTGACAAGTTCAGGTTCATCTAGTGTATTTTATCCTAGAAGGATTACCTGTGTCAGTGACGATATTTCGAAAGGCGGGAAAATGTTTAATGTGGTTCGGAGTAAGAAGTCTTAAAACAAACATTCGTTAACCCAAATAAACTCGTTAGTATTATAAGCTCGGTTTTCATATTTGATAAACACACTGTAACTTCAGGAAACACCAGTAAAAACCAAAATTCTATGTAGTATACGTCATCATTTTTAACCGACTTAAAAAAAAGAGGAGGTTCTCAACGACTGAATTTTTTTTTGTTGTATGTATGTTACCCGATATCTCCGAGAATTGTGAACCGATTTGATTTTTTTTTGTAATCGAACGCGTATATCATCAGTTGTAATATGAATTAACGTAACCACCAAATGACGATTTTTCAGGAGGGCCCAAAAACTAATTTCACATTTATAAAGTATGTTGTATCTTTTTAGTTAATTATCCTATTGAAATGATGTTTATCTTGTTTGTTTTATTTTTGAGTGGTCTATTTGACACACCGTTACTAACTGCGACCACAGTTGTAGTACAGGAAATGACTGGTGCTTACGTTAAAAATTTTACAAAAAATTTGGAGTTACGTTAATAATTTAATGAAAATCATCATAAGTGGATTTCTTAATTTAGTGTAACTCACAAATTGAAACCGAATTGCTTATGAGCCATACAATACAAATGGCGCTTACAGCATTGACATTTATAAAAATATGGTGATTACATTAGGAAGGACATATTTTGTCTTTATAAATTCGTACTTACGTTAAAATATTGTCTATGATTCTTTGAAACCGTTATATACGTTAATAAAAAACGTAGAAACCTAATAAAATGGCAAAAATTTTATTAACGTATTCGAAATTTTTTTCTGGATATCAAAATTTTATATAGGTACACCGTTCGATAGAGCAGAAAATTTGCAGTCGAACGGTATACTTAACTCAATTTCGTCATTTTGGTGGTTACATTAATTCATATTACAATCGACGATATCCCCGTGATAGTCGCGTTGGTACCAAGTTGGGGTCTGATGATGGGATCTTGGAGAAATGGAGGGATCTCTTCAAATGTTATAGGTACTTACAGTCCTACATTCCTACATGTATGGCGCTTTTGGTAATTTTAATTCATTTACAAGCATTTGCATTCAGAAAGTAGGATTTGATGATAGGAAACCAATGATGGAAACAAATCGGGGATCTAGGAGAAATCGGTTGAAGTCGGTTTTTAAAATTTTTAATTTGGTTTTTATTAAGTTATTGCTTTACTGTGTCTCCATGACGTCACCGATGTAGGTATGCTTCTAAAGTTACGTGTACCTACTACGACTCGTAGTTACGAGTATATCCCGATATTCCCGATGTATCGCTTCGCAGTTTCAACCAGATACAATCAATTGCTGGTCAAACACAACAAGATTGCAAACGCGTCGTATGCACCGAGTTCAGAAATTGAATACCCTCCAATGTTGAACCTTGTACATAGGAGTATTCAAAAAGGAAACTCAGGTATACTTATATATTAAGTGGGGCTTAGCTATAGCCGGAGTAAATTTTGAAATTTATGGGTTGCTACAGACGGTTACTTAGGTACATACCTACATCATGCGATTAATGTAATTATTATTCCGAGTTCAACTACTCGTATGTGCCTTAAAATGATTTTGGTACCTACCTATAATTAGTTTCTTAGATTAACTTTCTCTGTAGTTTTGTTTACGCTGTTCAATATACAGGGTGGAAAGGGACGACGTTCCTTCCCGCTACCGACCGATTCTACCAACGATGAACTTTCAGTATGGGACCAACATCGAAAGCGTACATGGAAAATTGACTTTTCCACATTATAGAACTCTAACTTTGTAACTCACTTTGTATGAGGGGTTACATTTTTTTTAAATATTTCTATGTTGGTATTATACTGAAATTGCGTCGTAATGGTTGGTAGACTCGGTCGGTAGCGGGAAGGAACGTCGTCCCTTTCCACCCTGTATACGTACATTTGATATTAATAAATGTAATATTGTAAGATAATAATGATTATAAGACTTTTAAGTACATATTTTTAATTATTTAATTTCATCTTGCTGAAAAATGGAGGCACGTTACGCCAATGCAAGTATAAAAATAATGGACATTTAATTTACCTACAGATATGAAAATCGGCCTAAGCTATGTTAATTTACTCGTAAATCTAATGCCGAAGTACAAAATTCCTACAAAACCTACATTTGCATTGCAACCAGTCTTTCTGTTCAATTTGTATGATACAATAAAGTGTATCTGCTAGTACATTATATTGGATAATATTAGTTTATTACTAACTTCGATTACATTGATTCTTAGGTACTGTTAACCATGTTTGCAATACTAATGACGTTTAACTACGTGCAGTAATCGAATCGCCGAGGTCATGTCATGATCTCATGATATTAACATCTGTGTGTTAATTAGTTTCGGTGAACATCTTTAGTCTTAGATGCAGCCGCACGCCACTGGCATTTATAGGTACTACCAAATGTTTGTTAAATAATTATATAAGCAAGCCAGTTAAGTAAAGTAATGCGCACGTAACATTCATGTAAGAGATTTTGCACTACCTAGTACCTATATAATTTGTACCTTGTATTTTTCATTAAATATATATATATTTGATTATCTTTTCTCTACTTTTCATGTATGTGTTTGAAATTGTTGATAAGCATTTATAAAAATATGCAGGTATTTTAGTTGAGCAGAAATTATAAATAAATCCGACTATAAGTGGTTGACCACATACGAGTATACTAGTATGAACCTAATCCTTGAACAACAGGATTAGCCTTTGAAAAAAGAAAAAGGTTGGCCCGTTTTCGGAAATCACATTACAGCTAAAAAGAGGTTTAAGTACCTACAGGTACGTACTGCGTTTGTTAATGATCTTGGGTGAAAAATTTAAGAGTCTAAAGCTGAGTTTACATCTAAGACAAGTTATTATTGCTGCAAATTATAAACAAAGTTTTATGCAAGAAAGAGATGCAGATAGTTACCACTCACTCTTACCTATAGTTGAATCTCAAAACTTGCAGCAATAACTTGCACTTGTAAACTTAGATTAAAGCTATTCTTTATGTAGTACCTAAAACCGTAGGGTAAATACGGGTTCTAGGTATTTATCTGCTCGCCAAAATGTACGTAATAATTTTTTTAGTAGGTACAGATGGTGCATTTTTAGGCTCTAGTGCGAGAAGTGTGTCATTTTACGTCAAGTCCAAAACTTCGAACGGCCATCTGCACTAAAAAACGTCGTACGAGACACGTGCAAAAACGAAATTCGTAACTCGTGTCGATTAAAAACACTCCCTGTCGGTCGTGTTTTAAAACATCGCCACTCGTTTCGAATTTCATGTTTTTCGCACTTGTGTCGTAATGTACTATATTATTTAATAAATTCGTCCTTGATGTACCTATATTCGACGTGTCGATTCAGATATGTTCTTATGCCAAACACATACGATTGCATAAGGAACACAAAGCGAAAATCAATGAATAATGCAACCACGGTATCTGTATTTCGATGTCATGAGTGCCACGATATCTACGTACTGTCAACCTCCGTAGCCTAGTTGGTAGTAGCCCAGCCTACGAAGCTGGAGGTTCCGGGTTCGAATCCCGGCCAGGGCATTTATTTGTGTATTTATTTATCACAAATATTTGTTATTTGTTTGTTAGATTGATGATGGGCAGCAGCGTCATCATAATGGACACATTACTGCGATCGCCAATCTCGCAATCCCAAATCGTCTAAACGCATAGTTAATAGGAGAGGGCTAAGGCCCGGCCACGACCACGACATTTTTCTAAGGCGTCCAGCGGCGAGCGAATCCATGAGTTGGAGCAGGATGCCGATATGGGTAGTCCCTCTCGTTTTCCGCTAAGCCGGTCGCCTTGGACCAATGTCGTGGCCGCGGCATAAGTCCAGCGGTGGACTGAGAAAGTCTGATGATGTATGTAGGTATGTATATACCGTCTATCGGTGTTCATGATCGAGTAATATTCTGTAACTGTACACTGGCACAATCAAGTTGCATTAACGCCTCAATTAGGAAACACAAACCAATGGCATTCAGTTGGTTCATTGATGCATTTAACCGAAGCCATTCATTCGGAGTGCATACTACATTCACATTTACCTGTGTAGGTGCACATGTGTGGTCACATCTGGCAGCGGCACGTGGCCGCGTGGCGTGTAAAAATAACCGGTTCGGGCGTAGACAGGGCGTGCTCTTGAACGATAAGGAAACAGAATTTTCTTACTGAATAAGACTTCGGTTACGTTATACCCTAATTCTGGTATCTGGGTGCTTAGACAAGTTGCCGATCGCTAACGCTTAGTAGCATATCGTAGTTTTCTCTGTCAATCTTTCATATTAACTGTCTTTGTCGTACTAATTAGTACGGCAAAGACAAGTTAGCTGCCTTTCGTTTACGATTGACGATTAAGCGCTAGCGATCGGCAACTTGTCTAAGCACCCAGTTCAGTCCATCAATCCTATTGTCTGTTGACCGATGCCAGGCAAATTTGAACTTTGTTTTTGTACTGATATGAGACTGATGGCAAATGACTGACTGTCTAACAGTTACCTTAAGATTATTCTAGTACATTGTGTATTTAGGGCGGTAAGTAAGAATTTGCGAACGAGTGTGAAAGTAAAGCCCAAGCTGAAGGCGCGGGCTTTACTTCACACGAGTGGTACACACAATGTTTTTCATCACACCTGTGATGCAAAAAAGTAAATAAAACAATATATTTTCACAAAACTACTCTAAAATGGTCTAAATCAGGGATGACTTAATTTCATCATTTTCATAAAAGAAATCTCGGCGCGGCGCGCGTCGTGCGCCGGACCGCGCTAGTGCGACGTAATGTTGTATGAAAATCCTTAACGGCCTACTAGGACGTAATGACGCACCTACGGCCCGCGTTACCGCAGCGTATTGGCGCACTTACGGAACAGGTGTGATGAAAAAAAAATTATGTACTTAATGTTAGGTTTTTGTCTAACATATCGACAGTATAAACGTGTGTTTAAATGTACAGTATTGGTAGTAACACATAAATATCGTTATTTGAATAGGTGCTTTCGAGTTATTGTGGGACTGTATGTATACTAAGAATAGTAGATTCTTTATGGATTACCGCGAAACAAAGCTATTGTAGTAAACAATTGTTTTATCCATCTATTGTATTTGTAAAAGCACTTGGCGCCTTGTTCAAGAAAATCAATATCGAACGAATTTATCGACGGAAAATAGTGTAGGGAGCTAAGAATATTTAAGCATATGGATCTAGAATAATTTAAGGAACTTGTTAATGACTTAAATGGAATTTGAAAAAAAGTATTGTGCTGATCAAACAAACTAATTCCTACAGGAATGCGAACTCATGACAGTCATAATTGCAGCTTCATTAATCATTTATCGTAGCATGGGGTCAAGCATTATAATATTCTTAGTGACCAGCAGGCTTAGCCAAGATGCCATTCTGTAGTCTTATGATGTAGTAAGACTAGTTCTAAGGTTATAATCATGAATAATACTTTCAAAAATACATATTTCGAACATAATCGGCCCAACCGTTTTTGAACAACTTTGGAACCCTTAGGCCTTGGCCCGAATGCTCTTGGCCGGTTTTAACTGTGTATCGTGATACGTGACATTTTCGCACTAACCCCCTTTTTCGTAAACGTCTCCTAACCTAACAAGCCGCTAAGTATTGTTTGTCCTTTTCGGTCTTATAAAGATATTGATAAGATCGAGAGGGAGGAACACTACTTAGCGGCATGCTAAGTTAGGAAACGTTTATGAATAAGGGGGTTACCTAGTTTATTAGAACATGACTGCATCGGGTCTGCAGGTAACTATTTGACAATCGTCTTAGCTTGCACGGCGTATTATCAAGCGGATTAAGTGCCGCACTCACTCACCAACCTAACCCTTAAGTGGCACTTAGCGCACCCGACTATTCCGACCCAGAGACTCCCAAGGGGCCATCTGATAGATTCATGCCGATCTGTATAATCTGGGCAAGAAAGTGCATTTAGTTACTACCACTTGTACTAATGTCACCAGGGTACATTGGGTACCTACTGATACGTATAACGACTGGACGTTTACGGTATAATATAGGTACAGGGTGTCCTTAGCTATTGGACAAAACCGAAACATACATTTCCGTAAGAGTTTTTGAAACTTGCGTACGCAGTATCAAAACAATTAAGGTAGTCGCTCGTTACGAAGAAATTATGACAATTTCGGTTTTTTACTTAAGAACACCTGTATGACTGTGTTAGTAGGCTCTCGAGGCAAACATGTCTACATAGAATAGTATGAGAGCTTTTTAAACCTTTTTGATAACTTGACTGGCTTTTGATAAAATGTCATCACTGCCAAATGCCAAACCTATTCGGAGTTGTTGTGCTGCGGGGCAGTGACTTATGACGACCGATCCTATACAGTATCTACGTTGCTTTTTGATTTACTGTAAACATTTTTTAATTTGTTATTTGTTCTAATTTAAAATATTAAGATTAGACCATTTCTAAAGGTGCGGTTAAACTAAAAGAGCATTCGCTGTTCTAACCTCCCACTCTACGAAATACGATCGGTACACTAAACGTGATTGGTTGATTTCTTAGAACGGGCGCTAGAATAGCGAATGCTCTTTTAGTTTAACCGCACCTTAAGTAGTAAACCTACGTGGGACTTCAAGATTGGCCAATGGTTAAGGTTACTCGGTATACTAAAGCTGCTGGTGATAACTGTTATTCGTTTTGATACGTAGAAGCCCCAATAATCTCGGATATCTTATATGCCTAGGTGTCCAGGTAATCGGCTGATCTGCCTGAAACTTAAGTGTAACGCCACGCTTAAAACGTTAGGTCGCGATTTCGTTAAATATATAATTTGCGACGTCAATAAATTATAATATCAAAACGTACACGCACTTAGTTAATATTTGGCATCAAAAACATTATAATTTTGGATGGTATGTATAGGTTAAAATTAGCTATTTTGACTTATCGCTGAAAAATTACCTTTCCAAAAGACGTGATTCCTGTCATTTTAAATAACGATATATTTCACTACACTTTAAGTAAACAGAAACAGAACTATGAAATCCTAAAGTGAGCATGGCCCGACCATGCTCTTGCCCAGTTTATTATTCTTATTACCTATTCCATGTGGAATACATAGGTTCACTCAAGCGAGAAACTATCCTGTTAAAAGAAATTAAAATTTAGCAATTTCTAACTTTCAATCAGCGTCCAGTGAATTATCAGAAATATTGTTATGTGATGGATTCTGATATGATTACTAGGTATTTCAATGGCTATTAGGTATTGGTGTACGCAAGATGGAGTTAAGCGCGGAACCAATATGCATGTGAAAATTCATGGTCGTCTCAAACATCAATGATTTATTCGTTCATCGCGATCGATTGCCTTAGTTACTAATGTTAAATATGAAACAACTTGTAATAAGCTCGAATTTTCGAGTAATCCTTTCATTTTCGTCATAATTTACCTTTGGTTCTTGATCCTTTTCTCTCGCGATACAAATTATGAAATGTTGTCACCTAAACACATTTCGCAATGTAATGTATTTCATCCTCAACTTATATCAAATATTAATTGAATATATAATACCTACAGTTTCAATTAAGCGATGAACGTACAAATTAGAATCTGCAAAATATCTAATATAATTTCTATTAAGTACAAATAGAATATCATCCTGTACATGTCATGGCAGAATCCTTATACGACTGGAAGACGTAGAAAGTTCAACATCCCCTGGGCTAGCACTGCCAACAGATTTAAACTTTTAATAGTTTTATAGTTCTGCTTTAACTGAACTGTGGAATTTATTTCACTAGTTCACTCCAGCGCTCGTGGCTCTAAAATGCGGTTAAAAATGCCCAGATAACAGGCCTGTGTGAGATCTGACTTTTATAGAGTGACTAATCAATAGAAATTTATATTATTTCCAAAATCGTTTACTGGAAACAATCATACATAAATAAATAATATAAATAAGTTGTGCACAAGTACGACAATCGACAGAGTTGGGATTTCGTAAATAGATACTTTGCGTTAGTGTTATGAAAAAAATATCTTACAAACGTTACAAAGTAAAGTATGTTAACATCATAATATAAAGAAGTCTCTACTGTACGGAACAGGGTTATATTTTCAAAATGACGCGCGTTTGTGCAATCCCTGATAAATTTTTTTCAACTTTAACATTTTATTACACGATATACTTTTGAACTAGTAATTACTTATCTGGTTCTAAATTACTTGAATTACAATATTTAGAAGGTTATCATTTTGTTTTTTTTATGTGACTTATAAATTTGTACTAAATACCTGAGAAGACGGTTAATATTTTGTTCCTTCTACGAATAATTATCTATATTTTATTAATTGACACTGTCTGAAGATGCAGGGAAGCCTAATTAATTATTATGCGTATCTAATAAAATTGGTGAAACGCATGATAGTCGTCTTGTAGTTTACACAATTAGATACAAACATACTTACAAAGGGCTCTACTAAAGTATCGTGCATCATTATAATATAATTTTAGATATCACGAATAACTTGTACCGTGTACAAAATTTAGTTCATTTAAACTATAACAACAGTGCACATGGGAACCCGTTATTCGTGCAATGTTCCTGCGTGGTTTCTACAAATTAATTCACGTGATTTACTGCTGCAAGCATGTGCATTGGAACACACCCTAATCTGCTGGATAAGCTCTGTTCATCCTTATTGATGTTCGATGAGCGGTCAGTAAGTAGGTATACCCTTGCCTAGAAAAGTAATATTTGCAATGTTAAATTAATGACACGACTTGTTTTAAAAATAAACATTCATTAACTTGACTGAAAAAATCGGTTGCCATCGAAGCAGCGACCATAAAAATTTAACATGAGTTCCCCACCTTGGTCGTTGTTGAACTTGCACTTTTTTTCTCTTAATAGTTAAATCTTTATTTACAAATCTGTATAAATTTGTAAGTAGATAACAATTCATGTACCTACAAGTCATATTTTTCTCTAATCATACGAGATAGGTACATACGTAACAATGTTATGCCTAATTAAAAGACCATAAACACATAAACTCCATAAATTATAAATATTGGATGTCATATACCAAAGAAAAAACAATACACAATACGTTCACATAAACTCCAATTATTATCTTGACTCTGTAAATCAAATGTATAAATAATTTGATCAAACATGAAATTGACTGTAGATACAAAGTAGGCAAATTAATCATCAACGTTGTATTAATAAATTAAGGCTTAACAGCAACTGTATAATTACGTAGGTAATTAGTGTATTTAACTTGAATAATTTTGTGACGTGACGACCAGAGGGACTACCGCGACGCGAACCACGATCGATGTGATGTCTCTGTCACACTTACATATGAATTTGATAGTGCAACAGAGAGGCAATACGTCGATCTTGGTACGCGGTAGGTCTAATGAAGCCTTCGTTTAAGTGACAGAGAAAAATCCTCGAAATTTACTTTAGATTTTCGCGGTAGTAGGCCTGTTTGTATACCAATAAAAATAAATCGAAACAACTCTCCGTTTAATGGAAAATAATGTCATGGGACTCATTGGCCGTTTACACTGGTCCCTTTAAGGTTCAAAAAAGCGCTTTACCTAATGGCTAAGGACATCCTGTAGTTATTTCTAAATATTCATCAATATTTGTGATATTTCAATACGAACGCTATTAAAATCACCACAAATGAATTTATAATATCCTACATTAGCGTCGCCTATTAAAACGGTGTTATTAGCATTAGTCTTCTTCATAAAACAAGTAGTTCTGTATACAGAGTATCTGGGTCGTGGAGAGTGAACAGGGTATTAGGGTCGGTCACGCTGAGGAACTTTCACTGTGGAGACAACCAACAAATCGCGAAAAAAAGTCTCCTCATAATTAGGTCTCTAGTACCCTGTTCACTCTAGCTCCACGACCCAGTCACCCTGTATAATCAATTCGCTAGGCACGTTCGACGTACCTAATTTGATTTTCCGCAAAATATTGGAATATAAATTAGCTCGTCTCATTCCTCAGTATAATTTTTAACCCAACCTGACCTGACTTTTCCTTTAAGTTATGTTGATATGGTAACCGAGTGCCTGAAAAAAATATCCTATTTGTATCTTCGCTATGAAATTACTAAGTACATAAATCCGGTGCAATTAATCAGAACTTTGTTACCTACAGTAGGTATGTGAATCTGAATAGTTCAAAACTCAATTGCACCGTAGAGCAACTTGGTATAGCCGAACTTCTGAACTATTTCAAATAATGCAATTACGGTTCTGCAAATGATTTCCTAGTATTGTTCTAGATATAGTGAAATCTTTGTCATAAAATAGGTTTAAATACTAGTATGAGATGATTATGACATAGGGTAAACTTTTTACTATAGGCGATTTCATACAGAATGTTTTTTAAATCGACTAATATTATTATTACTTTTTTATGTGACGAAGGTAGACCACTGAACTCTCAGCCCACTTCACCTGATGGAAAGCTGGAACCGATGCCCATGGACATAGTGACCAAAATATCGCCTATACGCTGCCTACCCTGATGAGGACTTAGATGGATTGCCTCTATCGATGCCAGTAATTACACCGGCTATCTTACACCCAAACTGAAACACAGCAGTGCAAACACTGCCATTTAGCGGCAGGTTATGGGGTAAGACTGTGGTAGCATCCGGACGGACCCTGCACAAGGTCCTACCACTAGCAAACATTATCAGCCGCATAAGATTTCAGTTGAAAGTCTATTTAAGAGCTGACTTTTTAATCTCCCTATATTACCAGTTTGAGTTATCAGTTTCTCTCAGATAAACGTTACTTCTGTCTTTTTTGTTAAATGGCAGGTGGCTTATTATGATCCACCTTTTGCCGTTGTATCGTGCTACGCGTCACTTTCGCACTATTTGAACGAGCACTGACGACAATGATGTCAAATGATAAACACGGGACTATCATAAACCTACTACTGTAGGCTTATGGTTATGAGTTACGATACGTCCGATGGTACCTACAGCAAAAGCGGAACCATTATGCACTTAAAAACTAGCCTTTAATGTGATATTATTAATACAGCAATTTATCGATTGGCTGGGCGCAGACACAGGCGTTGGAGGTTAAAATTCCGCACTAGGTCTGTGATTTACGTCGCCGCCGTCACGGCGAAAATTTACGTCAACGTAATTATTTGCACAATGACGACGTGAATAATTACCCTTTGGCATCGCAGGCACTCCCTCTAATTGGTTGTAGGTGTAACCGGGCCTGGTAATTATCGGCTCACTAGTTACCAAAGCTCCCATCTCACATTTAAGTTACGTTACATGCGAACTTGGGCATCGTGGCACAAAGGCGATTTTTGAATGGTTTAAAACGAAATAAGAGCTTTTTAAAGTCAGTGGACGTTATGTAGACAATAATTTTGTTGGTGACGGTAATAAATCGAGTAACACCTTCCGTTGATATTATTAGTATAATGATGAAAATAATGCTTTGTTCGAATGAATTGTGGCGAGTGTTTTTGGCCGGAAAAAGCAATTGTGGGTGTGAAGTTTGCATACCTCTACAACATTTAAATAGGTAAATGAGTGTCTAATTACATTGTTTACATAATGTTCTTTTGTTTTATTTCCCTGGTTCATAAAATGAGCTATAATATGTATGTATAACAAAGCATAACTAATTGAACACTAAACCTAATGAAAGAAAAATAGTTCCTTATGAAAAGATATAGAACGTTGCAGCTCAGAATATGACAACAAAGTTCCACTACGGAACGCTCAACTTATAAACTGCTGGCTCTACAAAAGATTTATGTCTGTCTTTGAAATCACGGTTCGTTGGCGTTTTAACATGCCGCTGTGTATGAGAGTGTATCCTCAGCAAAGAGGCACGTAAGTAGAATATAATGTCTGTTGATAGTTAAGATTTTTATCTCGACATGATTTTCTATTGCCTGCAAAAATGCGTAAACAATTTATCAAACAGTTGATTCATAAATTGGGTATGTATTTTTAGAGGTAGGCCTCTATTCGTTTGTTTTATGTTGTTCTGTTTTTTTTGCTGTATATATTATAGTCTACATATTTTATACGGTGCAAAGTACGGTCAGCCAATCGGAACCCTAGGCCACTCTAGAACCACGTCACAATGACAAGTAGTAAGAGATTTCTTACCTACAGTTTCAATTGGTTGAGTGTACACAACTACCTGCTTAAAATAATGTTCATAAAAACAAGAAAGCTCTTAAATATCCTATTATTTAATAGAAAATGTCTTCATTATAATGTACTTCATTCAAATCGAAATGAAGTAGGTGATGATTTTACTCTTACTACTTAACACATGCATGACTGATACTTTCAGTAGGTATCTAGCAAATATTACCTACGTCATGTCTATTGAAATTATCATAGAAAACCGTCGGAGATAGCGTTTGTGGCACTCACATGCTTACTCGCCGTGAAAAATGAAAAGATGCATGTACCTCTACGTTTGCGAGACGGGTGACGGCTGATCGCTTGCCACCTGTCTCGGCGGGCGTTTACGGCGGTTACTGAGGACGGGCGAGTCGGCGCTTAGACAAACCATTTAACACCCATTTAACCGAACCATGAGGCATAAGGCTTGACACATTATTAGTGCGACAGCATGTCGCCGCGAGATAAACTATCCATCCCTCTTTTATTCATATAGTTAATAAAAGATGGAAAATGTAACTCGCGGCGACAATATATTGACGTACTACCAACAGTATGCTTAGCACATGATTGGTAGGTACGTCAATATGACTACCTACTATTTTATTAAATATAATGATAGTGTGATAATCGACAGAATCGAGTTGTGCCTAAGAGGCCACCAGTGCTGGCTGTAGAAGGAATACCTACTGTCATAGGTATTTTGTATTTGGTATAGCAACCGATTCTCTGATATGTTTGTTTACGTTTTGTAAGTCAGTCGGTCAAAAACAGTTTTCATGTAAACATTTAATGAATTCTTAACACACACTCTTTCTTGGTGTTTTAATTATCTCTGCTAAATAGTGTCAGACCGTTGGGTCCTGATATCCCCCACAATGATAATTCAGAATTACGATAAAAAACAGTTTATGAATGTATTTCGCACATTGCTTCGGTCTGTCAACTCACTTATTCTATGCGGAAGTGTCAAGCAGTACAATCAATCTTACTTTAACGGCTATATCATAAAGAGTAATGGAACAGATTTATAAAATACAGAATTTATTGTTTTTAAAAATAAAGGAAAGTCACAAAATGTGCTATTTACAATATTTAAGGTAATTGCCATCCATGTGGCATTCGATTTTTCCACATTGTTTACCTGTATTACCTAGTTCATACTTATGTTTCCGCGATGCAAAATATTATGTACCCCACGCGTTACAACCTAGCGTAAATCGATCCTGACATGAGACTATAATAAATTATTTTATGAATTAATTGAATAAGTACTTCACCTCCTTGTTCTGTAGATATTTCAATTCTCTCCGCTCATTTCTCTCGACAGGCATTGGAAACAACAATTTAACGCGGCGCACTGAATTCCCTTTTCGAAGCTTTCGTGCATGTAATATTATTACTTCGTGACTATGGAGACTCACTTTGTTGGTGTTGGAATTGGTGGACTGGTGAGCTCGCTACATATAGCTATCAATTGTTATGAAGCTTAAAGCATGAAATGGCTTTTAGTTTAAAATTACATTATTTTAAATAAATTAATATCTTGGGACATCTCACCTATACACAAGTCGACCTAGTCCCAGGGTAAGCTCAATTAATGCTTGTGTAGTACTCGTAATATGTATATAGATAAATACATATATAAATAGATACTTGAATACATAGACAGCCACGACGAAGGAACAAATAATTGTGATAAATAAAAAAAGACGAATAATGCCCTCGCCGGGAATCGAACCCGGAACCTCCAGCTTCGTAGGCACTATTTACCAACTAGGCTACGGAGGCCGACATTCACTTACTATATTACAATTTTTTTTTTCAAATATTTATTTTCAAAACTACAATTTATTTACATACGTTATATCTAATTAATCTACTTAACCTAACCCATATCTAAGATTGGCCTTTGTGTACGATGTTGTACCGTTCGGCGTAGAAACTTTAGGTTCATGGGGCGCCAGCGCACGCAAATTGTTTGCGGAGTTCGCGAAACGTCTGGTTAGGTGACTTCCGTAGCTTAGTCGGTAGTGGTCTTGGCTGATAACTGGACGACTTGGCTTCAAATCCAGTTGAGGGCATCTGTTATCACCAAAATATTGGTTCCTCCATCATTCAAGGATATTTTTATGTATTTAAATATCTGTTTGGCGTAGAAACTTGAGGTTCATGAGGCCCCAACGCACGCAAATTGTTTGCTGAGATCGCGAAACGTCTGGTTGACGTAACTAAAGACCGAAGAGCTGGCGACATCCTCGCACAACGCATCAGTGTTGCGATACAGCGAGGAAATGCCGCCAGCACCTTCGGTACAATGCCACAAGGGCCAATCTTAGATATTACCTACAAATTAATATTGCAATAGAAAAAAAAAAACACTACGCACCTCTAGCTACTTCGCGTATAGATATTTAGCTAACTTGAGCATCCCATCTCGTTTTGAAAAAGCACTATTAATACGAGTATATGTATATATATTAATGACTAGGTACGTATTAGTAGATATAAATTAAACTACAACTTTAAAAACAAATTGAACTTTATTCGAAAATATATGTAGATAATATAAGCATACTTTCTTCCTGAAAAAATACAACCGGACACGTTTTTAAACTCTGCGTCATTTTTATCTAGTTTGCAATACATTAAAGTTTACACACCCACTAAAATATAATTCACTAAAATTTCCTCGTTTCGCGTGAAAAATATTAGGTATCTACGTTTCAGCACAAACTCTGAAAATCCGTGTCATCATTTATGGCGAAAATGCTGAACAAAATATTATCAAAACTTTAAATTTTGCGCCACGGCAAATTAAGTTTACTACTTCTATCTTGAACTTTGTAATTATTATTAATGTAATAGTACATTAATTTACTATAGAGGACGGGAAACGAAGGGTTACAGGCCAAGTAGATATATCTGGCCGAAGGAACTGAGGCCAGATAGGGATACACGGCCTGTAACCCTGTTTCTCGCCGAGATTTGTATATTGCTTTTCTCAAATTTGCCATATATGAAATTAAACGAACTGATTTCGCCGAACCATACAATTTCCTTTGTAAATATACCAATAGTACAGTATCATAAAATATAAAAAAAAAACATTCGCGCCTAACTTTTTTCTAATCTGTTTGAGGTATTATTTTACCTGGTGGTATAGACATCAGTTATACGTTTATTTTTTTTTCTGTGGCTGAATGTCAGGATCTAGTGTCACAATTTGACGTTTCAAAACAAAAGACAGTCTGTTTGCAGTCCTAGGTGTGAAATAAATGAAATCTTTTTACATATTATCATCTTAGCCTATATGAAATGAAATGAAATGAAATGAAAAAAAATGAAATGAAATGAAAAATGTTTATTTGATGCTAAAAATAGAAACAAAAAGAAAACTTAATCTATGCTAAATCTTAACCAAAGTACAAAGCATCAAAATGGATGCCACTCAGCATATGCCGATAACTAAAGGGTTTTAGTTATGGCGCTGGTTTTCAGGGCAACCAGAAAAAAAAATTTATTGATGAATTAACACTAATCTGTTGACATAATAAATAAATTAGTAAATGAATGAATTACAATTAGAGTTAGTACACTGCGACTTAATAAAGTACGCATAGTAAACAGTGTGAGCAGATTCCATAAGTGATCTTAAAATTAACAATATAATACTATATGAAACATGTATACAACGGCATATTAACCCTTCGTATGTCTAAGCACTGATCAGTGACGAGAAAACTATTAGAGAAAAAAAAAAATAAAATAAAATAATAATAAATAAATAAAATAAATATGCGCGACACACGAGGGGTCAATCAATCAGGAGTGCTTAGTTTTAAATAAACATGACTAGTTGAAATAAAATCAATAGTAACCTATTTACCGCCAAAGTTAAATAGCCTAAAACAAAATCTACGCTGGCTCACGCATTTGTCATCTGAAGATCTGTCAAATATTGCTTTATTTTAATTTTAAACATTGCGACGGACGAAGAGTTTCTAATAGGTGGTGGAATATTATTCCAGCACTTGCTGGCGGCGTATCGAAAACTTCCACGAAAAGCTGATGTTTTGTGCTTTGGGCCGATTAGACGTATGGCACCTCGCACCGCTCGCTTAGAAAATTTCAGCTTTTCGTACAAGTACGATGGTTTCTCGGTATGTATGATCTTAAAAAGCAATGAAGAAAAGTGCAAGTTACGCCTAGATTTCATATTCAGTAATTTGTTCTCGTTCAAAAACGGAGTAATATGAGAACGTCTAGGGATATTAAAACAGTAACGTGCGCAAGCATT